>CAWUEQ010000078.1:0-84293 GCA_963921185.1 Dasysyrphus tricinctus | reverse complement strand
GTCTTCGTTTCTTAATGTGCTTGTGCGTGAAGTCTAGCACCCGCCATCTTTGATTTTTGAGAGTAAAATTGTGCTGATTTTGTGCTGCCTTGTGCCGTAAATATTGAAAAAAAATCGCAAATTTGCAAATTTGGCTAATTCATTTTTATTTTTTTATTTCAATATTTCTTAAAAAAGAAAGTTGTGTTATTCTGTGCTCAGATTATACTGCTAGGGCGCCAAAGAAATACAAATAAAATTCACAAAAATTGCAAGGTGAATGGACAAAAATAAAATGCGAAGTCTGTAGCGTGAAGTTGTCACTGCCATTTTCGCTTTGCTCTATTGCGATCAACTTGGGCCGTAAATTAAAAAAAATTGCAAATATGCTAATTTTATGAATGATTTTTTCGAAATTTCGCAATTTCTTAAAAGTGAAAAGTATGCTGTTTTGTGCTCAGTTTGTGCTGTCATGCGCCGAAAACATAAAAAAATCTAATGATTGCTACTTTTAGGCAAAAAACTAATACATGTTAGGGGTGTCGGATTTTGTTTTATATTCAATATGTGTATTGTGGATCTTGTAAAAGGGTTTAGAAAGAAGCAATTTTTGTTCTGGGACATTTGGCAAAATTGAATTTTTGAGACCCCGCGGCCGTTTTTTGGTTAAAAGACCTAAATTCGAAAAAGTGGTCTGAAAAAACCAATATTATATGAGGTCACAGTAACTTATAATGATTTTTTTTTTGCTTATGTAACCTGTTGCTAAGAAAATAGCATTATATGTTAATCTGCTCTGCTGATCAAAATATCATGACATAACTTTTAATATTAAATCTCCCCGAAAAATAGATTGATTTTCTAGATGTTTTCGATTATTTTTTTCTAAATGGAATGCTCGAATTGGTTGAAACTTGCTTTCTTAACACTATATACAGCATCTTTAAATAGATGTATGGTCAATACAAATGAGAAACGAAAGCCAAAATAAACATTATAAGTAATTTTGAGAACATATCGACGCAAAATTTAATTGGTTTTCCTGACCACTTTTTTCGAATTGTGCTGTTTTTTACCTAAAAACGTCCGCGGGTGGTCTCAAAATTCGATTATGGAAAATATCTCAGAACAAAAATTTCATCTTTCTAAACCCTTTACAAGATCCACCATACCCATTTTGAATATAAAAAATAAAAAAAAATTCCGACACCCCTAATACATACACATGCATATGCCGTTTTGTTTAAGTTTTACATTTTTATAAAAAAAAAATTAACTGTGTCTATTTCGTGCTCATATGGAGATACAAAAATTCGCTTATTTGCAACTTTTACGGCCAAAAAACAACAAACATTTCAAAAATGTTCATCCGTAAAATTGAAAATTCGCGATTTTTGTTTAATATTTACGACACAAGGCAGCACAAGTTGAGCAGAATGCAGCACAACTTTTTTTTTTTATCGAAAATGGCGGAGCTTATCTAAACTATTCTAAATTCTTGAAATCAAGTACAGTATTGAATTAATATGATCATATAGTTTTCCTGTGTAAATATTGTTAAAATTGAAATAATTATTTTGTTTGGATTACAAGCAAGTTTTTTTTAATAATATTACATAATAAGAAAATACTCTCCTTTTTGCTTTGATAGCAGTTTTTTTCTTTTCCACCATATTTTTGCAATTTTTTCTATCTGTTTCATCTCAAATTCGCACTTGATACTTGAATTACTCCTTTTGATTCTTTTTTAGTTTACATTTATGTACTTATATGTAATGTGTAACCATTTCTGCCAACTATTCTTTGTAAATTGCTCAAAAGTTTCAAAAGAACGGTTTTTTCGTCAATTTCGCTTCCAATCTTAAATGTTTATCTCTATACTCATCATTGTCCGAAAAGTATGAAATGAAGCTAAATCTTGTTGATGAATACAATTTCTAGCTTAAACTACATATAAGCGGGAGTCCGATTAAGTCTTAAGCTTCTCCATGATCATGCCTTCGACTGTCTTGAAGCCATGTTTAAGATGGACTTTTGGTAAGCAGGTCTTATTGATCTTAAAATTTCATGACCCCCCCCAAACTGAATTCCTGGATCCGCGCCTGCTACTAAAGCCTTACACAAACTGAAACTGTTTCTTGAGATAATTTTATTTGCAAAGTTTCAGCTAAAGCGTTTGTTAATGTTACCTTTGCTATTTTAAACATGTTGACATCACATTGAGATAATGCGGGTGGGGGCTGGAGCTAAAAGGAATTTCATTCATGTTTCAATATCTATATTATGCTTTAATTTGAGTGCCAGTAATCGCCCGAATATTATCCCTTTCCATATTTATCTGTATTGTTTTCCCGCTAATAGTTTTGGTATGTTTTTTTTTGTTTCTGATGCAAAGTTTTGTATTTTTTTGGTCTTTATGGCTTTTTCAAATTGGCTGAGTTACTATTAGGTACACTCTTCACTACTTTTTAATTTTTATTTTCACCATTTTACTGAACTGTACTATCTATTCAATTCACCCCTATTACTTTGGTAGTTTATTGCTGCTGAGTTTAAAGTGAAAGGACTATATAGTTAATTATTATCTTTAAATTTGGTTACTGTCAGGCCCTAAAGTGGAATGAAGTATACATTTTATTTAAAATAATTCTTAAAGTTTTTAGTGGAAGAATGCAAACAGAGGTGGAAAAGCCTCAGAGATCGCTTTGTGAAGAGAAAAAGAAAATTAGAACTAATAATAATAATAATAATTTTAGCTATATGCCTGTAAAACCTTAGGTCTTTTAAATGCCAACCTGAATTGCACGGCACTAGTTAGAAAGAGTAGGAGGATAGGAAAGATTTGGCACAGTGGATTGAGATCAAGGTGTTTACTATCTCATTAAATCTCACGGGTGGCATCCAGTTAAGCTGGGAGAATATAGAAAAGAATGCTGCCTAGAATGGGGCTCGAACCCACACCTCTAAGTTAGCAGTCAAGCACTACATCCACTGCACCATTGCCACCCACTGCCGTCAGGAAGCGCTGGCGGCGCGCGGCGCGGCGGCGGGGGAGATAGCTGAGCCTTGTGAGTTTTACGATTCCAAGAAAGTGTGAATTTTGCCTTGTGGTGACGTTATTTGTCATGTGTTATCTTTTCAATAATTTATTGCCCTCATCATCGACTTTGTTTATTTTATTTCTACGTACATACAGGGTGTCCATACAAGTAACCGCCGCGCCGCAGAAAAAAAGCATTTTATCCCAAAGAAAATATATTTAGTTTTTTTCTTCTTCACTTCGTTTTCGAGTTTTAACGGGTTTTACGATTTTGTGTCACATTCTTTACTGTCTCTGTAACTTAATATTGACCGATTCTTAAATTAGTTTTACTACTCTTTGTCTAGTTTTTTTTTATTATTTTTAAGAGAGTGAATTGAATTTTCTTAAGAAAAAGAATCACAATTTTAATTTTAATTCTAACTTTGAAACTTAATTTCTCTAAAACTATTCGCTTAAACAACTTGATTTAAACACCAATAATGGAGTATTAGCTTTCAAAAAAGCTATAGCACATTATTGTATGTGTTTCCGTTGATTTTTAATGTTTTTTTTGCATTTGAAGTCAATGTTTCAGAAACTGCCCCCCCTACCTCAGGAGGTAGGTTAATTCTGAATATTTATGAATCATAAATAGATAATAGTGGTCGATAACAATATTTACAAAGTAAAAAAGTTTGTTATTTCCTTAAATTACTTATTAAATTGAAAATTTTTTTTGAAAAAGAATGACAAAAGTCTAGAGCGTGTAGGTTGGGCCTAGACAAGAAAAATATCACTTTGGTTGGAGGGTCCATTTCCCCCGTTTAGGCGAGAGGGTTAATTTTCGAAGAAATTGACTTATAATAGAAAATAAATTATTAAAAAATAACGGCAACACTTATAATACCATGCAAAAGCTTTTCTGAATGCCAGAAATTCATTCTCTAATTATCTGTTAAAATAAAATTGTTTTTGTAAATATTTAAAAAAAAAAAAATAATTTTCAAGCTTAAAAATCTTGAAAAAAAGGAATTATTTTTTTTTTTAACACCCAACTTTATTCAAAATGTTACCTTATTAAGTATATTGTTGTTTAATATTTAGTAAGTTGATCAAACAAATTTAAGCATACAGGAAAAAATTTCATCATAATCGTAGTAGCCGTTTTTGAGACATAAAAAGATTTAGTTGAACAGATATACAAATTGTATGGCAAGTATACCCATGTAAATAGTTTTTACTTCAAAATTGTTCCCTGCTGTTGGTAACTTTTATCACAAATTTGTTTGCTATCTCAAAGCGAGCATTTAAAGACCTCAACCGTACAGAATCCGTTAAGAACTTTTGAAGTTGAAGATTTATTAGTGAAACAATTTTATCAAAAATTTTAATTAAAAATGATTTTGTGAAAATTATTTAAACCTACATAGTGTCATTCTGGTTGAACTAATCCTTAAACATTGTCAAACATTATTTTAGAGAAGATGGTTTAGAGGTACTAATGTGTAGTAGATTATTTTTCATAATTTTGAATTTTTTCATCTACTTTTGAGTTTTGAAAAGTGAAAATCGAATCGTTTGGAGATTGAAACTAGAGTAAATTTTCAAATATCTCCACTTAGTGGTGTTCAAGAAAATCGAAATTTTTTCCAGATATGTACTTGAATATACAATAGCCAAAAGCAAGACATTTGTCAGATAGCTTTTTTAACATTTACATTTTTCAAAAAATTTAATATCTTCTAAACGGGATTTTTTAGAATTAAATGTTGGTCTAACAACCTTCTTAGAATTTTATTTTCTATCAAAGGCGAAAAAATCAACTTTTTATCTCCTACCGTTTAGAAAATAGATTTTCGACCTTAAGTTTTACCCCCTTTTTAGCCCTTTAAATATTTAAATTTACTAACTCCTTATTGGACACCTACATAAATGCATATACTAGAAAGTATATTAAATTTGCTTGCTTTCTTATTATATGAGTGAGTTGATCAATATTTATATTGATACACAGTCCCAGATATGATGATTTTAATCGAGGCTCGGACGAATATAGGCTGTATAGATTACAGCCCAAATTACAAGGTGAAACAAACTGCTCCGTCGGACAAAACCTAAACACCTAGCAGCGTAAAACTCTAAGCGGATTTTTATTTCTCATGTTACAATTCTGTCGAGGTCAGAGTTTAATGGGCTTTTCATTCCGCTGCCATCAGTGATGCCATATTCTTGTGGATGCATTATCATACAATTTTCTATTTTGTGATCATACGGGAAGGGATAATTATCATACGCCAAAAAAAAAAAATTGCAAGGAACAGTACACAAATAAAATCATTTCCTTTGAGCTCATACATGTAAACAGTTTTCCGCCATTGTTACAATGCCATTGTTACATTGAACTTTTTATGGATACAAAATTAGGTGAAATCCTTTTTAGAAGTTGAATTTGTTAATAATTGACAAACATTTTGTCTGTTTTCGCAAAACAATATTGGAAATGGAAGACAAAAATTTTAAGTATTTTAAATTTATTTTGTTTATGGTAAAAAATTCAAAAATTTGCTATCCATTTTAATATTTTATAGAATAAAAGACGGAAAATATTAATTCTGATGAGTTATGTGAATTGGAGTTCAAAAGTTTCAAATAGTAAACATTTTTTGAAAAAATAAATAAAGTTATTCAAAGCTATATAGCATATTTTGCTAATTTTGTTTAGTAAAAAACAAAAAAATAACTTTGTATTTGTTAGAAATATGATAACTTTAGGTATCACATATCATATCTTTCTTACCTGAAAGCGTTAAAATACTTTTATTAAAAAAATTGGTTTGGGTAATTTGCTTGTTGTAAAGTTTCTGTTATTCAATCACAACCCGTACTGATACAACTTTGCGATATTCTTACAGTTACAGCTGCGTTACAGTTGGCTTACACGTATGAACAAACACTGGTGCTGAGAAATGGTTATTTTGATTTTTATTTATTTAATACAAACAAAAATGGTTGGTGTTATAAGATATATAATTTGTGTCAATTCAGAAAACGAATACAAACAACTACAGACTAATCAATATATGTATGTACATTTTTTCATTATTTAATTCAAAATAAATAAGTTATTTTAAAGGAACATTAAATTCTTAAATCTATAATTATTAATTAAATTAATATAAATGAATAAGTCCATAGTTATTATTAAGTAGGTACTCAAAATTAGTCAAATTCATGTCTTTAATAAATTTGTTCCACAATTTTCTTTTAATTTAATTAACAATTTACAGAAAAACTAATATGCATGTTTGCAACGAACTTATACATATTATTACTACGAAATATGAATTTTTTTTTTGCAAACATACTTTTATTATAAAGGGTCCGCCAAATAACGTTTTTTTTTTTTAAATGCTTTTCAATGGCGTGCGGGTTTTTTGTGCCCCAAATGCGACAATTTTGCTTGTTTACATACCCGCCAAGATCAAAATGAGCTTCATCTGAAAAGATGATTTTTTTGGCAAAATCGGCATCTTCTCTAAGTCGATCACAAGGCCCACTTAGCGAAGCAGCCATTTGAATGAAATTATTTTCCATTATTAACCGGAAGGATTGTACTTTCAAATAAAAAAAGAAATTTGAGAAAATATTCAGTAGTTTTTTTTTTTATAGCATTCTCAAAAAAAAGTTATTTGGCGGACCCTTTATAAAGAAATAATAGATAACTCATAAGTATCTTTAAACCAGAGGTCGAAAATAAAACTCAACCTTTTGAAAAGTCTTTAAAAATTTCGCTTGCCCTGCCGAGATTTTTATAAATGGTCACTTAATAACCATTTAGTTTAAAAAGAATTATTTTCGGTTTCTCTTCAGTGAGAAACTTTTATTTTGATTTTTTTTAGGTTTCGGTTAACCACTGACCACTTATCGCTGAGAGAAACAAATAAATCTCTTATTGGAGATTTTTATTTTGTTTTGTAGATTTAAAAGCTCTGCTTTTGGATTTCCAAAGAATTGTTTCGTCATTCATTGTTAAATACTCTTCAATAAAAGTTTAGTGGAAGTGCTGATCGATAATTGACTCTTTTTGGTCTGTGAGCTGACGCGCGTCTAAGAGGGTTGTGGTCAAAATCTTGCACCTTAAAATCGCGCTAGTCGCGTTGCAACGTCACCGACGATGACGGACACCAATAACGACAACGACGACTGCACGATGATGGTAGTGACGATTTCTTGGCGTCATCTTGCCGATTGCGTTTACATGTAAATAGTTTTGTGTATTGTTGGCTCATGGCATACGCCTTGCGATGGCCGTTTACAAGTTGTTTTTTCATTTGGAGCCATGGTGTTAATATCTTCGCGCCCGTATGCTTTTAGACACACGTACACGAGGTTTTCTCGCTTATGATTATAATTTCATCTCGTTATGCTATTGTTTGAAAAATGAGCTTAAGGAGATCTTTTAAGGTTAGTCAACAGTTTTCTTGAACGATTGTACGTTGGCTGGCAAACGGGTTCTCATCTGGATTTCTATTTCTTCTTTGGGACCTGTGTGGCCACTCACACAACTCCGTTGACCCACTTAGTGTATGTATGTTCAGTAGGCAGTAAGGTGTCAATTGTCATTGTTAACAATTTTCTTTTTTGCCAGTCAGGCACCGTTGTCAGCAGCTTGAAAAATGTAGCTAAAATTAAACTCTAATTGCTATAATAGTCATAAAAAGCGAGACCACACAGCGAGACGATGATAAATGTGAATCAATGACAAAAATCACGTGTAAATGTCACGGTGTGACTATAGCGAGATTATTGCGAGAAATCCACGATGCAGGTAGCCGTGTAAATGAAACATAAAAACCACCTTTTGAATATTTAGCCATGGTTTTAGCTTATTGTAACCTATTTGAAAAGTAATTTTGAAAAAAAGAGTTGGCCAGACTAAAGCGATGTGATGGAAAAACATTATAAATGACAAAAACCACGTGTAAATATCACGGCGAGACCATAGCGAGAAAACCACGACACAGATAGCTATGTAAATGGGCATGGCGAGACAAAAGCGAGATTAACACAATGACCATGAAAGATAAAACAATTTTTAACTACGTTTTGGCTTATTGTAACCTTTTTGAAACAATAATTTTGAGAAAAAAGTTTTGGCGAGATTATAGCGAGACCAAAGCGAGATGATGGAAAAAACATTCGAAATGCCAAAAACCACGTGTAAAATATCACGGCGAAACCAAACCGAGATCAAAGCGAGAAAACCACGACACAGATAGCCGTATAAACGGGCACGGCGAGACAAAAGCGAGATTAATGCAATGACCACCATGGCACTGAAAGCCTCGTTAAGACAGTATCAGCGGCGTCGTTATCGTAGTACCTCTTCTTTTATAAATGTTGATGACGATTCGAGTCTACTGAGATCTGAAATATCTAAAATATTTCAAACAACGCAGATTTTATATCTACTTTTTCTTAAAGAGAAAAGACCATTTTTGATTTATTTTCCATGGAAACAGTTTTAGGTTGATCGTTTCCCTTTATATTTTAGAAAAAAAGTCAACAGATAAGAGTTATTCTGGAAGTTAAATGATAAATCTCACCAAAAGACCTAAAAAATTAATTTTAAAAATAAATCACAGACCGAGACCAAAATGAAATTTGAGGAATTAAATATCTCTCAGTGAGAAACCAATTGAAAATAAAGGTCAACTGTTATTTTCGATCTCTGCTTTAAACAAACGAATTGTCTATAAATTTCAATAATTCAAATTAGTGTTTATGTAGGTAACGTAAGTCTTGAATAGATACAAAATTTTTAGATTGAATTAACAGCATCATCGTTGTTAAAAGAAAAAACCTTCGTCTGAGTTACTGTCGTACCTCGTACATATTTGTGTTGTGCTTTTGCAACATCAAAGAATTGGGAATAAATTTTGTGCAATCGCCACAAGACTCCATATGGCTCTTTCGCCAGTAAAATGCTTGTGATTGTGACCGATTGGTTACTGAGGTTATTTCTTATTTTCGTTTTGATAAGGCCGACATGACTAAAAGAATATTTAAAATGAACTTAGATACGTTTTCAAAAGGTTTTTCGTCGTTGTCATTTTTATAGTTTAGGGAGTTTATTCCAAAAAATATCAGCTTCCGTTTCTTTCAGGATGCTTTCGGGTAATGTACAAAATGACAAAATCCGCCATTCATCATCTAAAACTTGCGCTTGCACTTCATTTTCTTTGCATCGAGGAAAAAGTTTGGTAAACGGTAGCAGTGATGGAAAATTCCTTCTTGTAGAACAATCAATTGCGTTTTTTGGCGTAAATATATGCAGTTTTTGAAGGACTTTATCCGAAAAATCATACCTTTGTCCAAGTTGGTAACAAGCAACTTGTAAAAATTTGCGGCAACGCTCTTTGAAATCTGAAACCATTTTAAGGTCAGTTTTTTTTTGTTCAGATTGAAGGTTATGGTGCCTGTTCAAAATTGCTTGCACCTCTTCTAGACCGATGAACCGAGGTAGATCTGGCTGTCAGAAAGTTGATATGTTGATATATTCGGGTCGATCTCACCTAAATTGCAACTATTTATATAGCGACTTTCAAGGAAGGAAGAAAGGAGTTGCTTATAGATGCTGAACACATATTTTCATGAACAGTTGTCAAAATGCATTTTTCAGATTGAAAGAATGCATTCAAAGTGTGGAATTTAGGAAGCACCCATTCCAAAAATAAAAAAAAAAGTTTTACTTGCGGATCCTTCAAATTTTGGCAACACTCTCTCGGCACTCAAAACCTTTTCTTCAGTACTTATTTCGTTGAAAAAAAGTATAAGTGCTTCCCATTGTTGTAAAAGTCTGCTAACGACTTGATGCAATGAGAGCCATCGCGTTTGTGAGGGTCTCAATCAGGGCTGTCGAAGTACTAGCAATTGAAGTATTTGTACTGCTTTTTGAAACTCCGTACTGCCGTACTGCTAATACGAGCAAAGTAACTGCTTTTTTGAAAATTTTATTCACACAAAATTTTAAAATCATAATCCTTTCCAAAAAGTTTTAGTCCTTTTTATCTAATGTTGACTTTCATAGATAAACAGAAAAAAATCTCGAGTTCTATTTTTTACGAATGCATAGTTTGCCGTAAAGCCAAAAGCCTGTATATCGCAAGTAAAAATTCGTAATTCTGAAAATTTTCCGATTTTCTTTTCTGATCCGAAAAAAGAAAAGAAAAGTTCAAGGAGATTTTGATGCCATTTGGAACGAAGTATTCCACCACCCGTCAAAATGTAGTTTTTCACCCATCTGTCATGCAATGTTTAAATTATATTATTGTTTCTCTAGCCCAAGAAATTTAGACTTTTCCGTACACTGACAAAACTTTTGGTGGGGCTTTGTTTTGACGTCTTGAGTGATTTCCAATACCACCCTAAATTTTGGCTGAAGAAAGAAATTTTTGGAGGAGTAAAAGGGTGTAAAGTTCAGTGGTTTGCTAATTTCTCGACAACTATCAACATTTTGGAATGAAATGAAAAGAAAAAAATTGTAGCTTATTCAATTTCATACAAATAATAACCATGCTTTTTTTCATACAAACAAAAGATTTAGAGTAAATCATGGAGGAACTTAATGGAGTAGATAATTTAGTTAAGAAATTTATTAAAATTGCATTAATCGATGAACAATATTTTGTATACTATATGCTACATCTTCTCAGTATATAAATAAGTAAGGTCATCAACTGGAAAATGGAGTTGTTTTAATTTGTTTAATAACTCTATGGAATGTTACAACAAAATGATGAAAAGCCACTTTAAGAGAGTAAAATTATCTAAACCTATAATAGGTAAGTTGAAGTGAACTTAATACAAATTGCGTATGACAAAGCCCTCACTATGTCACTGATGAGTACAAGTTGTAAGACTAAAGGCCATAAAAAGCTATTTTGAATCAATAATTCAACAAGTCCAATCCTTAATGCTAAGTCTTCTACTTGGCTGATTTATTTCAGTAGCATATAGAATTTGTATTATAACACCTTCTTATATATAATAGGTAACTATCGGCTATAATGCACTAAAGACGTTATAGCGGTTTAAAGTAGGTCTTTTAATTTTGCAATATAAAAGGAAGGAGAAGCGAAAGGAAATAATTATAATAAATATTGTAAAAAGCTCATAAAATTCTACCCAAAAAATATTAACTTTTTTCGTAAAAACAACCGATTTTGAGAAAAATGTGGACAAACACAACAATAGTTTTTTATGTAATGAAATCTTTTCAATACCACCATTGCAGTGTCCTAGAGTTAAATATATAATGAGTGGGTATTTGATAATTTTTAATGAACAATATTTGCATTTAAACAAAATTAAATGCATTAAAAATTGTTTTATATATGTATTATACTACCGTACTGCTGTGTACTGCTATTTTTTCCTCATAGTACTGCTTTCAGAAAAAATGAAACGACAGCCCTGGTCTCAATATTGAGTGCGGCTTTTGAAACTTTAAAAATATAGCCTTTCTTTTGGCACTATTTTTTAAAGAAACTGAATAGGTATATCCCGAGGGAGGTCCTCACGTCGACATGGCAGCATTTTGCCGCTTCGCTAGCACATATTGCGCAGGAGTGGCATACACATTTGGCAACATATATTCCCTCACAACTTTTTTCAAATCTTGATTTAACGGAATTGTTGTCACCCATCATCATATTTATAATGTCCAAGAACGAAAACTTGAAATTTTCGTACACTCTTTATGGTTTTCTTTCAAACCACTTCACGTATATTCTTTTGCACACAATACACATAGAACCATTAGATTAAGATTTTTCAACACTTTAATGTGAAAATTATTAAATGTATACATTAAACATTATACATTATAATGTAACTTTACAAAAGTATTTAATAATAAAAAAAATCAAAAGTAGGTATTTACTTACTTGATTCAGTTTTTGTAGGCTAAAAGTCATTTATTTATAATTTTTAAATCTGCAACGTTTCAGGGATGTTTATCCCCTTCGTCAGGCAAATAAAAAACTTGATATCCTATCATAGGATATCAAGTTTTTTATTTGCCTGACGAAGGGGAACGTTGCAGATTTAAAAATTATAAATAAATGACTTTTAGCCTACAAAAACTGAATCAACTAATATAAGAAAAGTCACAAAATACAATAATGGTATTTACTTACTTGATGTGTTGTTTTCGTTTTTTTTTTTCGTGTGGTTCCTTATAACCGTTGTTGTGGCTTTGAAAACCATATTGCAAAGGCTGCACCTGGCACTAAATTCATCGTTAGCAACTTTTTGCAACCACCCTTTAAATCAGGAATCTGTTGCCATTCCATCCTATATTTTTGACGCCGGGCTTTCGATTTTTTTTTTTGTATCTACCTGTTGGCGTTCTTCATCCGTTTCGTATTCGTCCGTAGAAATCTCCATTTTCAGTTAACGATTCTATTGTAAATTTTTATTTAAGATAACTTTTCAGAATAATTTTATGTTGAATACTTACATGAAAACAACGGACAACAGTAAGGAATTTAAGGCAAGTCACAAGAATCACAATTCACAACACAATCTACAAGATACAAGAAGAAGATACAATGCAACGCAGGCATACACAAATACAAAAAGCACGACTGAAAAGTTTTTTTGTTCTTTCACTCTTTTTGCAAATTATCTTTGGTGCCATTTGATTTTTATGATTGTGTGAGTGCTGCATTTTTTCATTAAAAAGAAGAAACGGCAGTATAAAAAGCACTAATAATATTTGTCTCATTGGCCGCGTTCAATAACATCTGAATTTTCAGATTTCAGAATTTTTTGAGCTTCTGATTGGCCAGCTGTCATAAAAAGTTAGATGACTTTTAGTGACTTTTAGTGACTTTTAGTTACGTTTAGTTATAGCCATTTCACACTATCCCACTGAGTATTAACACATATCAAAAAAGTGGGAAGAAATCATGTATAATAGTGTGGAAACAAAATATGAAATTTCATCACACACAAATTAACAGCGCATCCGACACGATTTGACATGTGTTTATACCTGAAAATATTTAGGATCGGTTCTAAAACCATCACACTTTCTATCCCACTTGGGCGTTTGAGGTTATGGTGAAACTGATTTGCATTGATGTAAGTATGGAAGCAAAATATGAAAATCATTTTCATCACACAAATTTGGCAGTCGTATGAAATTCTTTCCCACTTTATTCTGACATGTGTTAATACTTTGTGGGAAAGTGTAGAGGCACTTTTAAGTTTCATCTGAATTTTCAGACAAGAAATTCTCTTCTGAAAATTCAGATGAAAGTTGTTTGTGGTGGAGAAATACCACTGATCTCTATATATAACTTGATAGCGTATCCATACTAAAAAGTTGACTCCATTTGAAGAACTGTTATAAGTGACGCTGCCTATTTTTTTTTTGTTATACTGTATGAAAGTATAACATAAAAAGTGAAAACTGACATCTTCAAACGTCAAAAAGTGAAAAAACAAAAAGGTTTAACTTTTCCGAGTTTAAAATTAATATTCAAGAGAATTCTAAAACTTTATTAAAAATGCGAACTAAAACTGATCCATCTCATGTGGTAAACTTTTCCGAACAAATTTATGGCTTTTTACAAATTCATTCTTAAAGGACACACGAATTACGTCAACGATGTGGCCTGGGAGCATGACGAAGAGTTCCTTGCCTCCGTTAGTGACGATCATTCGTGTAAGATTTGGAGTTCAGCTCACAGCTTTGAAACTGTTACAACCTTCTGCCTGTCTTAGGCTGGTATGTCAGTGCGCTAGCATCCAGACATCCAGACGAACCTGGCAAGGTGCTGGTGGCCGAAAAGAAAGGAATAATACATTTGTACAACGTCCGCTCTCAACAAGACATAACTTGGAGTCACCGAATGTTCCTCTAATGGGTGCTGACAGGGTCGTTACACAATCGTTTGTTTATGACGGCATTGGCTGGGCGAGATGTCATCACCTGGGACCTTCGTAGGACATGGTTAGTCTATCTTATTTTTGTTCTAAATAGATATCGTTAGATGCTAAGCAATGTTTTATTTCATTTTAGTGGACCAGCTGATATTAAACAAATCTACGAATAAGGAGGACGTACTGTGAGATTTTTGCCCAACAGTGAAGTTGTCTATGCCAGTATTGGTCGACCCGACATAACTCTAAAGGTATACATAGCTAAATCAACTGTTTCACTTATTGAATCGTCCCTTAAATTATATGGTGGAATGTCGATGTCAAGGATTAAATAAGTTTTTGCTGAGAAAAAGTGTTTTTATTTACGAGAATGTGGAGACTTCAAAGATCCCAGAAATATAAAAAAATGTTTTATTGTTAAGTTTTTCATTGATCTAATAATGTATCAATAAAATTCTATTCTGTAACATACATAATTGTGGTTTTTTTTTAAATTTTCTTGGCTTATGTTTTAGGGCTGCTGAATCCTTGATATTGATAGATAGACCAAGCTCCCATTTCCAAACTATTTGCTTTATTTGAATGATTGGAACGCATTTAAGTCTCTTTTTAAGTATTCTAACTAGAATCAAAAACCATTTTCAATTCGAAAAAGGATTTCAAAAAATTTGCATATAAAAGTAGTATCATCATTTTTCCACCTCCAAAAAACTCATGAAATGTGTTTTGTATGCAAATTTTTCGAAATATAAGTTTGAATTGAAAATGGTTTTAAAAACTATTTAAAGGACTTAAATTCAAACTCAGAAACGTTCCAATCATCCAAAAGGACCAAATATTTTGGAAATGAGAGCTTGGTCTATCCATCAATTTCAAGAAATTTCTAAAAATTCGTAGAAATTTCTTGATATTGGTAGATAGACCAAGCTCCCATTTCCAAATTACTACAAACCTATATCTATTCACTTATTTTAAACACATTCCAGTTAAATTTAAATGTGTTCTATTTGAAATTATGGTAAAATTTCCTATAGTATATTACTATATATTAGAGTGGAGCTTATTTTTGAAATTTTTGAATTTCTTTCTTCTCTCCCTAAAAGTTATCAAGGAAATAAAAAAATTGGTATAGAATTTTATCGAAATCGGTCAACGTTAAGACGTTCCGACAAGCACTTGAAATTTGTCTTACAAAATATCTACATATCTCATTTCTTTACTCAAAATGTAAAAAGTGTGAAAGTGGATGGAAAATTTTTAAACTTGGTTCATATATTAAGTACAGTATCATAAGGGAACAAAATTGAAGCATACCTACTTACCCAGACTTTTTTTTGAAGAAAACAGCTAAAAGTCCATGAAAACATTCAAAGCTTTAATCAAGCATGTGAAGAAAAAACACTTTTAGTTAACTTTTTACAAAAATGTATTTCTAACGTAGCATTTTCCATTATTAATGGTATAAACATGTAAGGATGGGCTAGTAAAGAAGGAAATATTTTTAATATGCAAACATTTGTCCAGCTTTTTACCAATTTCATAAGACTGAAAATGTGTAACGAATTTCTTAATTTCAATCGGATAACAATAATTAAATACATCAATATCGTTTGAAGAGAAAAATTATTTTATAAAATTTAAGGACAGATTCTGTATATGAAAAAGAAGATAAGTACAAATTTAGCTTATAAATGGTTCCTTTGTATTCAATTTCATTTGTTGACTTGAATGTTCCTTCAATTAAATCAGACTCAACAATTAGGTCTGATTGTGGAAGTGTGATCTGTGAAGTATATTTGAAATCAGTATAGCTTATTGCTTTTATATCTATGCCTTCTGTAAATATAATATATAATATATAATATATAATATATAATATATAATATATAATATATAATATATAATATATAATATATAATATATAATATATAATATATAATATATAATATATAATATATAATATATAATATATAATATATAATATATAATATATAATATATAATATATAATATATAATATATAATATATAATATATAATATATAATATATAATATATAATATATAATATATAATATATAATATATAATATATAATATATAATATATAATATATAATAAATAATATATAATAATAGGTATACATAATGTAGGTACATACTTATACATGTATTTTCACTTATGAATGCATATGTATTACTATATAAATTTAACTTGCACTCACCATAGAAAGCAGGGAACAAGGATGATAAGTTCCACTCCCCGAGTAACTCCCGTAGTCCCATGTACTCTGGAAGCACAGCGTCAGGTTTAATTACACTGTATTCAGGCAGTTTGGATCTACATATGTATATTTATTTATTTTATTTATTTATTTACGTCTAACAAGAATATAACTTTCATAGACTACATTAACAATTAAAAATATATATACATATGTACACATGGTTATAACTTAACATTAAAATTTAAAAACAAATATTTTTACAGATTACATTAAACTCATAATAAGATTTTTATAGTATGGTCTCTCCATGTTAAAATCAATAGAATTTTTATAAGAATTATAATTAGTACATGCTAAGGATATTGGCTCATTAAGACCATAGTTGGTATTGTGTCTAGAAACATGAAAGAAATATTGATCTCTGGGACGTAAAGTGCGAGATGGGGCGTAAATACAAAATAAAGAAAGCAGATATGGACAGTCAATATGGCCAGTTAAAACATCATGTGCAAATAAAACACCGTAGTATATCCGTCTTTTACTTAGCGATTTTAGGCCTAATAAGGCGCATCTAGCTTCGTAGCTCGGTAAGTTACCATTCCAATCCATCTTACGAAGGGCAAATTTGGTAAAACGTCTTTGGACTCTTTCGATTCGAACATCATTCCTCTGGCAGTGGGGACTCCATATAATACAGCAGTATTCTAATCTTGATCGTATTAAAGAATTATATAAAGCCTTTAAGGTGTATGGATCTTGAAACTCTTTGGTATTGCGACAGATAAACCCGAATAGAGAATTAGCTCGTGAGACTATATAATCGTAATGCATTGAAAATTTTAGCTTACAGTCAAAAATTACACCAAGATCTTTTTGACAATCTACTCTTTTTAAGATAGAACTTCCAACAAAATATTGAACCATAATTGGAGAGGTTATTTTAGCGAATGATAAGATTGAACATTTGCTAATATTCAATTCTAATTCATTAACTAAACACCAATTCATTACATTATTAACGTCTTCTTGAAGTTCATAAGAATCGGCTAGGGATCTTATGGATTTGAATAACTTCACATCATCAGCAAACAGAAGGCAATTTGAATGCTTAACAAAAGAAGGTAAGTCCTTTATAAATAGTAAAAAAAGGAGGGGGCCGAGGTGACTACCTTGGGGAACACCAGAAAAATTATAAATAACTTTCGACTTGGAAGAACCAATCTTGACATACTGTGTACGATCAGTCAAATAACTATGAATCCAATTCAAAATTCTCGAATGGAAACCAAACTGTTCAAGCTTTCTAACCAATACTGAATGTTGCACACGATCAAAAGCTTTTGACAAATCAGTGTAGACTGTGTCCACTTGATTCCGCTTTTCCATATTACTGAAGCAAAAATTTGTAAAAATAGTCAGGTTAGTAGCAGTGGACCTACCGTTAGCAAAACCATGTTGGTATTCGGAAATATGATTACGAACAATTGCATACAGCTTATTTTTTACTACCGCTTCGAATATTTTAGGTAAAAGCTGGAGTTTGGCAATAGGTCTATAGTTATCTATCTGATTTTTACAGCCGGCTTTATGTATGGGAGTAATAAAAGAACTTTTCCAACAATCTAAAAACACGCCACTGGCTAAAGATTTATTGAAAATTATGCATAAGGGTTTGGCTAAACTCATTTTGCACGATTTGAGCAGAATTGGGGGCAAATTATCAGGAGCGACTTTCGGGCTAAGTTCTAAGGAAGATAGCTCTGAAAGAATTTCTTCTTCAGACACTGATAGAAATCCCAAATCAATACACGAAGTGTTAGAAAATACTATATTGTGATCAAAAGAGTTAGTTTTTATAAAGTTCGATTGAAAATACGAAGCAAACATATTACATATTTGGTTCAAATTATCACCGGTAACACCACCATGAACCATATACGATGGAATTCCATAAGATTTTCGCTTCTCATTAATGAAAGACCAGAACGATTTAGAATTCTGTTTAATTTTTGATTCAAGTGTCCAAATATATTGCCTGTAAATAAATTTTTTTAGAAACTCATATTCAGACCTCAGTTGACGAAATTTGCCTTGAAAAGATGGATTGGACTTGGTCTTTTTATACGTTTTAAGCATCGCATTTTTTAAACGTGATAAACTTTTATTAAACCAGATGGGCTTATTATTAAAACATCTTAACAATTTCACCGGCACGAACCTAGAGATCGCATTATCTAATATGCTCCTAAACACTGCAAAGGCCGATTCTAAGTTAGAAGAACCCAGACATATATGCCAATCAAATTCATTGAGAAACACATTGACTCAAAATCAGCATTGATAAAATCTAATTGGTAATTAACATTTTTAATATTAGATTTCCAAGAAATTACACTCACTTTTTATCGCAATAAAACCCAAGAATACTTTTAGCACTAAACAACCGATGTAATGTGCGCGACGGATTCATTTGCAATGATTTTAGAGAGAATCAGAAGACAGTTTCGTTTGAGTTCAATTCAAACACATTCGAGTTTAAATTTAACATTTCTGTTCAATCTGATCTCATGTTATTGTTTTTAAGTGCTTTCATATTAAAAACAAACTCGTATATGTTCACTTTATGTTAAATGCTTTTAGGTGAGCAAAATAATTTAACAGGTATTTCAAAAATCAAACTCAAGTAAATTTGAATTCACGTAAAAAAATACGTATAGTTTCAGATGCAATAATAAAACATGAATGGCTTTGATTTAAACAGATTTTAACTTAAATAATAGTATTTTTGAATTTGAACATATTCGAAGTAGATTTAAATCGAATATTATTTGTACTAATTTAAACATATACATACATATATCCAAACAAATACAGCTGGATCGACATTTCTTGATTTTTTTGCTTAGTCTTGAAAATGATCAAAATACAACTTTGAAATTGATTAAAAAATTGGAGGATTGATAATAATAAAATATTTTTTAGGTTTTTTAAAAAATGCTTCAAAAATTTTTTGGAAAATTAAATATTTCGAAAACGACATGATCGATTTTTTTGAAACTCGATATTTAAGAGTTTCCTAGTACTCTATAAAATATTTTCAGAAAAAATTTACCTTTAAGAAAAAATAACGGTATACCTTCCATATAAAAGTTAAAAAACCGCAGAGGAAAATATTTTTTGCTTGAAAACAACTCCTACGATTTTGATTAAACTTTTTTAATATACTTAAATTAGTACGATCTACTACCAAAAATTATAAAATTTTACACTTAGCAAATTTTGTTTTTCAATATACACATAAATATACACTTAAGATTTGCATACCAAAATTTGTTCTTCGTTTCAAGAATTTTATGTATAAAAAATTACTTTTTTAAAAAACCGCTCCAACGATTTTAATTTTTTTTTTCATACAATCATATTCAATCAAGAACTAAGATGGCATTCTTTTTTTCCACCTCAAACTGTCAAAGGAAATGTTTTAGCTTATTTAAATGTCGTATTTCATGCTTCTCTACATTTTCTCTAATAATTTCCATGTTTTTATATACAATTTTCTTAAACCCGCAGTGTCTTGAACATAAGAGCAAGTACGTGCGACCCAGTCGTGCATTTAATTTTAAATACATACCTATCTAACTAGGAACATTACTATTTTTGTTAAGTTATTCATTTCTTCAAGAAACAACATATAATATAATATAATTCATAATTCGGGAATTTTTAACATATAATAGGTACCTACATTTTTATCATAAATAAAATCACAAATAGCTACTTATTTTGTTAAATTAATCGCTTTTGTTATTTACACTCCAATATCTAGAAGAAATAATCTTGAAACCACACACTAAACAAAAACACCCATTAATTAAAATAATCAATTCCTTCCGGTCTTCCTGCTTAATCCTTTACCTACCATAACAATATCCTAAAATCTAAAATCATCAAGTTCAAGATCAAGTTGAAAAAACTACCCCCATTCCAATGACCCACAAATACTTTGAAATGTTTGTATCTATCTACCCTCATAAGAAAACAAGAACTACGAAAGAAATGAAGATACAATACATTTATCATAACTTTATTCCCAAACGAGAAAAAAATAAGATGGATAAAACTTCACAAATAGTGCTTCGCGCACCACCACACCAAAGCAAAAAATCACATATAATATCCCTTTCCAACGAACGAATACATTTACAGACACGTTACTCCCTATATCCTTATACCTAAAATGAAATAATGAAACAAATAAAAATCGTGATTTGTGCACTGTTTCTTCTTGTTCATGGACAAAGAGTAAGTAGTGCAAGGGAACAAAAACAAAAAAAAGCTGGCTGTTTGCGCTGTGCGCGAATACCTTTTGTTTTGTTTTGTTATGTGTCGTATGCGTACCACTCGAACGATGTTTGTTCGAAGATCAAATATGTTCTTAGGGGTGGGTTTTTATTTTCTTTATTTTTTATTCGAAAATAAAAATCTTCGATTCTGAGTTCGAACTTTTGTCCGGAGGCCTCTTAAGAGGCCTCCGGACAAAAGTTCGAACTCAGATTCGAAGATTTTTATATTCGAATAAAAAAAACGAAAATAAAAAACCCACCCCTAAGAACATGTTTGATCTTCGAACAAACATCGTTCGAGTGGTACCATTGAGTTTATATACATAGAGGAACCACTTCGATAAAATGAAAATACTACGTTAAAGCGACTTCAGATGTCGCCTTGTGCATCCAAAGACTACAACCATTTTACTCATAAAAGAAAACTAATCTGTGGATCATGTTGCTAGATGTCACCTTATTTTTCTTTATACTTGAACCCTTTCATCATAAAAACAAAAAATTGTGGATCTCATGAAATGTGGGAAGCAAACACCTACCTACACCAACACAACATGAACAATGAATAGAGCAGTGAGCATGAGCAGGTTCCAGGTAGAAATTCAATTTTCTTTCTTTTGTGGAATGGGAATGTGTACTTTTTGTTGTTTTTCTTTGTTGTAATCATCAATGTATCTACCTATACGCATAAAGGGCTGGCTTTGGTATTTGGTAGACATGGCAAGGTTCAAACCTCAGCAGCAAAATTTCGGAGCAGATTTGTTGAAAATGCGGAGTAGGTAGGTAGGTTTATAGAAAATTTTGAAAACGAAGGAAAAACTCAAGTTGTCAAAACTATATTTTCAAAAAAAAATAAAAAGGTATTTTTAACAACAAAAATTATCATAAATCACTATATTTATGATCGAGATCGAGAAACGACGAACAAGATAAGAAACAAAAATGATTCCGTTTAAAATTATACTTTCAGATGTAAACATTCAGATTTCAGAGTCGGAGATGGTTGGAAAATTGAATAAAACGGTGTTGTGATTTAATTTCATGTTGTTTGACAAAAGAATTTTTTAGTGTGGAAAAAAGAGGTAGATTTCAAATTAGTGGAGTTAGTTAGTTTTTGTTATTCCTCAAAATTGGAGTAAATTTGCTCCGATTGGAGTAAGGTCCGAACGCTGGACACGAGCCATGCATGAGCATTTAACAGGCAGACAATAATTTTTTTGTTTTTGGATAAGAGAAAATAAAATGTACCTTTTTTTACTGTATTTTTCTTTTCGGAAAATGAAATATAAAGCCGTTTGTTTGGGTTTTGTTTTTTAGTTTTCATTTTTCCAAAAATAATTCAATTTAAATGAAACTTTGTGAAAATATATATTGTTGTGTCCTCAATTAGTACAATTTTTTTCAAGCATAACCATTGATCAGTTTTTGAGAAATTCAATTTTGTTTGCAATAAAATACTTTTTTTCAAATGAAAAATGTACTTCAGAAAATCATCGTACCGAGTTCATTTAAGGATCATTAGTTTTGATTTAGATTAACTTTTATATAAAATAATCAATTATGACAGTCTGATATATGAAACTCAAGATATAATCATTTTTTGCGGACCTTATCACCCCTTTTTTCAAATATTTCAAAAAAACAAAAATCAACAAAATAAAGTATCCAAAACAAACCGATAAGGTTTTTTTGAAAAGCTAATATCATTGATTGAATCATCAAAGTAAAAGTCTACAGGTTAAGGGAAAATGACAGAGCATCATTTCCTATTTTTTTAAAAGTGCATTGAAGACCATTAAATTTAAATAGGAAACCAAGCTGGTTTTATACCGCTATCCCCACCAAAGGCTGAGAAAAAAACCTGCCAAACTTTGGTATCAAATATCAGAATACATGTACCTTTAAAACTTCATACTCAGATTCTGGTTATATGTACATCTGCTCCCAAAATTTGGTATCGGCTCCTGTACTATTATTTTTGTTTTTCATTTAAAACTGTATGTATTGAAATGAATATTTCTAGCAATATTGTTGCGGCATCGGCATAAACGTTTGTCTGGAGTCAAATAATAAAACACTGTCTTATGTAATTTTTTTTCTGTAGAAAATTCAATGGTGTGATTAGTTATTGCATTTTCCAAAAATTTTTAACAATTTATCAACCATTATTAAAAAATACTTGATGCAAAATGATTTTTTTGCTTTTTTCGTATTTTTGTACGTGGTTACTATATGTTTTCATTATTTCATATAAAAGTAAATTTA
This sequence comes from Dasysyrphus tricinctus, assembly GCA_963921185.1. Classification (NCBI taxonomy): domain Eukaryota; kingdom Metazoa; phylum Arthropoda; class Insecta; order Diptera; family Syrphidae; genus Dasysyrphus; species Dasysyrphus tricinctus. The sequence goes on along the minus strand of CAWUEQ010000078.1, from coordinate 61,508 downwards.
AAAACAAAACTAATGATCCTTAAATGAACTCGGTACGAAATACATTTTTCATTTGAAAAAAAGTATTTTTTCCAAACAAAATTGAATATCTCAAAAACTGATCAATAGTTATGCTTGAAAAAAATTGTCCTAATTAAGGACACAGCAAGATATATTTTCACAAAGTTTCATTTAAATTCAACAATTTTTCGAAAAATGAAAAATAAAAACAAAAACCAGAAACAAATATGGTTTTTCGCCAATATCTCGGAAATTTTGGGGTTACGTTAAAAAGTAATGTAGGTACATAAAAGTTGTAGATTTTTGCCAGATCTACAACATTTCTATTGAAAACTCTTCATATTGGGGTCAACTTTAGTCGGAAAACGCAATAATACAATTCCCCCCTCTTTTTTACCCCTCAAATCCCCCCTCCAACTCCGCCTCCGGGAAATAGATTTTTTGTACATACCTTATAGCCCCCTTCACCATATTCAATCGTTAAACTGCTGTTAACAATTTTTCTTTTTTTCGATTAAAAATATATTAATAAGCCTGCACTATAGGGCCCTTAGGGGCCAGTTATTGCGATCAGGAAAACGAAACAGGAACAATTTTCGAATGGCTTATTTACTATGAAGAATTTTGTTGGCTAATAAAGCTTTCGCCAAGTGTACGATAATTCAGGCGACAAGAAAAAATAACGGCTTTTTGTCGAACAGTTAGATACGAGCAATTTTTACTTTAGGAAGGGGTCTATCTCACCCTATTTTTATAATGACAAGAAAAATATTTAAAAATAACGGTAATACCTACCTTAAATTAAGCATTGTACATTTTTTTAAAGCCTAAAGTCTATAATACTTTTATCTAGTTTTTAAATCAAGTGATTTCCATGAATAGTTCTTGAAAGAACTGATTTCAAACTCTTATTTATTTTTAATCAAATACTGAAAACCAGATGGTTTTAAGTCTACTAGGTAGTTTTCGAGAAAATTGAAAATTATCAAACCTATTTTGTATTAAATTTTTATTTATGGACATTTTCGCTATCGACTGTGTCAATTTCATTGAAATCGCCCAAGGAACAACGAAGTTGCTAAATGTTGTAATTTTTTTGAAATACCCTGTTTTGAAAATATTTGTTTCTATTGAAATTCTATCTCAGCTATCCCTCTGTCAATTTCATTGAAATCACTCAAGGAACAACGAAGTTGCAAATTGTTGACATATTTCTGATAGTTTTCGAGAAGAAAAAACTGAAATTTATGCCCTTTTACCCTCTAAAAAATGTTCACCCTGTCTAAATTTAAGCGACTTTAAATTTTTAAGACGTCAAAACAAAGCTCATGATTTTTTCGTAGTTTTGCCATTTTTGCCTGATTTTCCTGGGCCAGGCTACAGTTCATCAAATTGCATACAAAAAAAAAGACTTTCTATCCAGGTGGGTATGTACCTATGTATCTTGATAGACACAGTACAAATTTATAATTTTCGTTTAGAAAACAGATCTTCGACCTCTGTGTACAGTAAATATTTATTTACACCATAGGAACACAGTCTTGTAACTACCTACCAAAAAGTTTCTGATTCCAAAGAAATAGAAAAAAAATAAAGAATATCTTCAAAGTATAAAATCAGGACCTAAACTATTAACGTATGAATGCACATATGAAAGTATGTACATTTTCCTGCCTTTTATTTTTAAATTGACGCGACCATCACCGATCGACATACAAACGCACAAATTACATACATAACTCGTCCCTATACGCTTTGAAACAGATATATAATATATGTACCTTCCTATAGATGTCCCAATATGCACAAGCGCCTGTGCCTGCACACAAAAAAGCTGAAAAGGGATATTGCATAAGTCTGCATACATAAGCCACAAAATAAAAACAGACACCCCTCGTACACCTTCTCTCTTTGTCATGGCACTCCTTGGTGAGCTGCCATTTGCTTACCTTGATTTTTTTTTACAATCAATGCGTTCCACAAAATTTAAAATTCTCAATTTAGTGTATGTGGCGACACCTTCCGAGGCCTTAACGCAAGATTTCGTGATTCCTCTATGTATATAAACTCAATGGTGGTACCATTGAGTTTATATACATAGAGGAACCACTTCGATAAAATGAAAATACTACGTTAAAGCGACTTCAGATGTCGCCTTGTGCATCCAAAGACTACAACCATTTTACTCATAAAAGAAAACTAATCTGTGGATCATGTTGCTAGATGTCACCTTATTTTTCTTTATACTTGAACCCTTTCATCATAAAAACAAAAAATTGTGGATCTCATGAAATGTGGGAAGCAAACACCTACCTACACCAACACAACATGAACAATGAATAGAGCAGTGAGCATGAGCAGGTTCCAGGTAGAAATTCAATTTTCTTTCTTTTGTGGAATGGGAATGTGTACTTTTTGTTGTTTTTCTTTGTTGTAATCATCAATGTATCTACCTATACGCATAAAGGGCTGGCTTTGGTATTTGGTAGACATGGCAAGGTTCAAACCTCAGCAGCAAAATTTCGGAGCAGATTTGTTGAAAATGCGGAGTAGGTAGGTAGGTTTATAGAAAATTTTGAAAACGAAGGAAAAACTCAAGTTGTCAAAACTATATTTTCAAAAAAAAATAAAAAGGTATTTTTAACAACAAAAATTATCATAAATCACTATATTTATGATCGAGATCGAGAAACGACGAACAAGATAAGAAACAAAAATGATTCCGTTTAAAATTATACTTTCAGATGTAAACATTCAGATTTCAGAGTCGGAGATGGTTGGAAAATTGAATAAAACGGTGTTGTGATTTAATTTCATGTTGTTTGACAAAAGAATTTTTTAGTGTGGAAAAAAGAGGTAGATTTCAAATTAGTGGAGTTAGTTAGTTTTTGTTATTCCTCAAAATTGGAGTAAATTTGCTCCGATTGGAGTAAGGTCCGAACGCTGGACACGAGCCATGCATGAGCATTTAACAGGCAGACAATAATTTTTTTGTTTTTGGATAAGAGAAAATAAAATGTACCTTTTTTTACTGTATTTTTCTTTTCGGAAAATGAAATATAAAGCCGTTTGTTTGGGTTTTGTTTTTTAGTTTTCATTTTTCCAAAAATAATTCAATTTAAATGAAACTTTGTGAAAATATATATTGTTGTGTCCTCAATTAGTACAATTTTTTTCAAGCATAACCATTGATCAGTTTTTGAGAAATTCAATTTTGTTTGCAATAAAATACTTTTTTTCAAATGAAAAATGTACTTCAGAAAATCATCGTACCGAGTTCATTTAAGGATCATTAGTTTTGATTTAGATTAACTTTTATATAAAATAATCAATTATGACAGTCTGATATATGAAACTCAAGATATAATCATTTTTTGCGGACCTTATCACCCCTTTTTTCAAATATTTCAAAAAAACAAAAATCAACAAAATAAAGTATCCAAAACAAACCGATAAGGTTTTTTTGAAAAGCTAATATCATTGATTGAATCATCAAAGTAAAAGTCTACAGGTTAAGGGAAAATGACAGAGCATCATTTCCTATTTTTTTAAAAGTGCATTGAAGACCATTAAATTTAAATAGGAAACCAAGCTGGTTTTATACCGCTATCCCCACCAAAGGCTGAGAAAAAAACCTGCCAAACTTTGGTATCAAATATCAGAATACATGTACCTTTAAAACTTCATACTCAGATTCTGGTTATATGTACATCTGCTCCCAAAATTTGGTATCGGCTCCTGTACTATTATTTTTGTTTTTCATTTAAAACTGTATGTATTGAAATGAATATTTCTAGCAATATTGTTGCGGCATCGGCATAAACGTTTGTCTGGAGTCAAATAATAAAACACTGTCTTATGTAATTTTTTTTCTGTAGAAAATTCAATGGTGTGATTAGTTATTGCATTTTCCAAAAATTTTTAACAATTTATCAACCATTATTAAAAAATACTTGATGCAAAATGATTTTTTTGCTTTTTTCGTATTTTTGTACGTGGTTACTATATGTTTTCATTATTTCATATAAAAGTAAATTTAAAAACAAAACTAATGATCCTTAAATGAACTCGGTACGAAATACATTTTTCATTTGAAAAAAAGTATTTTTTCCAAACAAAATTGAATATCTCAAAAACTGATCAATAGTTATGCTTGAAAAAAATTGTCCTAATTAAGGACACAGCAAGATATATTTTCACAAAGTTTCATTTAAATTCAACAATTTTTCGAAAAATGAAAAATAAAAACAAAAACCAGAAACAAATATGGTTTTTCGCCAATATCTCGGAAATTTTGGGGTTACGTTAAAAAGTAATGTTTGCCAGATCTACAACATTTCTATTGAAAACTCTTCATATTGGGGTCAACTTTAGTCGGAAAACGCAATAATACAATTCCCCCCTCTTTTTTACCCCTCAAATCCCCCCTCCAACTCCGCCTCCGGGAAATAGATTTTTTGTACATACCTTATAGCCCCCTTCACCATATTCAATCGTTAAACTGCTGTTAACAATTTTTCTTTTTTTCGATTAAAAATATATTAATAAGCCTGCACTATAGGGCCCTTAGGGGCCAGTTATTGCGATCAGGAAAACGAAACAGGAACAATTTTCGAATGGCTTATTTACTATGAAGAATTTTGTTGGCTAATAAAGCTTTCGCCAAGTGTACGATAATTCAGGCGACAAGAAAAAATAACGGCTTTTTGTCGAACAGTTAGATACGAGCAATTTTTACTTTAGGAAGGGGTCTATCTCACCCTATTTTTATAATGACAAGAAAAATATTTAAAAATAACGGTAATACCTACCTTAAATTAAGCATTGTACATTTTTTTAAAGCCTAAAGTCTATAATACTTTTATCTAGTTTTTAAATCAAGTGATTTCCATGAATAGTTCTTGAAAGAACTGATTTCAAACTCTTATTTATTTTTAATCAAATACTGAAAACCAGATGGTTTTAAGTCTACTAGGTAGTTTTCGAGAAAATTGAAAATTATCAAACCTATTTTGTATTAAATTTTTATTTATGGACATTTTCGCTATCGACTGTGTCAATTTCATTGAAATCGCCCAAGGAACAACGAAGTTGCTAAATGTTGTAATTTTTTTGAAATACCCTGTTTTGAAAATATTTGTTTCTATTGAAATTCTATCTCAGCTATCCCTCTGTCAATTTCATTGAAATCACTCAAGGAACAACGAAGTTGCAAATTGTTGACATATTTCTGATAGTTTTCGAGAAGAAAAAACTGAAATTTATGCCCTTTTACCCTCTAAAAAATGTTCACCCTGTCTAAATTTAAGCGACTTTAAATTTTTAAGACGTCAAAACAAAGCTCATGATTTTTTCGTAGTTTTGCCATTTTTGCCTGATTTTCCTGGGCCAGGCTACAGTTCATCAAATTGCATACAAAAAAAAAGACTTTCTATCCAGGTGGGTATGTACCTATGTATCTTGATAGACACAGTACAAATTTATAATTTTCGTTTAGAAAACAGATCTTCGACCTCTGTGTACAGTAAATATTTATTTACACCATAGGAACACAGTCTTGTAACTACCTACCAAAAAGTTTCTGATTCCAAAGAAATAGAAAAAAAATAAAGAATATCTTCAAAGTATAAAATCAGGACCTAAACTATTAACGTATGAATGCACATATGAAAGTATGTACATTTTCCTGCCTTTTATTTTTAAATTGACGCGACCATCACCGATCGACATACAAACGCACAAATTACATACATAACTCGTCCCTATACGCTTTGAAACAGATATATAATATATGTACCTTCCTATAGATGTCCCAATATGCACAAGCGCCTGTGCCTGCACACAAAAAAGCTGAAAAGGGATATTGCATAAGTCTGCATACATAAGCCACAAAATAAAAACAGACACCCCTCGTACACCTTCTCTCTTTGTCATGGCACTCCTTGGTGAGCTGCCATTTGCTTACCTTGATTTTTTTTTACAATCAATGCGTTCCACAAAATTTAAAATTCTCAATTTAGTGTATGTGGCGACACCTTCCGAGGCCTTAACGCAAGATTTCGTGATTCCTCTATGTATATAAACTCAATGGTTACGCAACGCATACGACACATAAAGAAACAAAAAAAAGGTATTCGCGCACAGCGCACACAGCCAGCCTTTTTTTGTTTTTATTCCCTTCCACTTCCACTACTTACTCTTTGTCCATTGAACAAAAAAAAACAGTGCACAAACCAAACTGTACGATTTTTATTTTTTTCATTATTTAATTTTGGGTAGGTATAAGGATATAGGGAGTAAAGTGTTTGTAAATGTATTCGTTGGTTGGAAAGGGATATTACCTATATGTGATTTTTTGCTTTGGTGTTGGGGTGCGCGAAGCGCTACTTGTGAAGTTTTGTCTGTTTTATTTTTTCTCGTTTGGGAATAATAAATATGATAAATGTTGATAGTATTTGTATATTGTATCTTCATTTCTTTTGTAGTTTTTGTTTTCTTATGAGGGTAGATAGATACAAACATTTCAAAGTATTTGTAGGTCATGCACTTATTGGAATGTGGGTAGTTTTTTTTAACTTGATCTTGAACTTGAATGATTTTAGATTTTAGGATATTGTTATGGCAGGTAAAGGATCAAGCAGGAAGACCGGAAGGAATTGATTATTTTAATCAATGGGTGTTTTTGTTTTGTGTGTGGTTTCAAGATTTTTTCTTCTAGATATTGGAAGGTAAATAACAAAAGCGATTAATTTAACAAATAATTAGCTATTTGTGATTTTATTTATGATGAAAATGTAGGTACCTATTATTTGTTAAAAATTCCCGAATTATGAATTATAAATACCTACTGCCTTCAAACCCAAAATATCTCGTCTCTTGAGGAAATGAATAACTATACAAAAATAGTAATGTTCCTAGTTAGATAGGTAGGTATGTATTTAAAATAAAATGCACGACTGGGTCGCACGTACATATGTAGGTACTTGCTCTTTATGTTCAAGACACTGGGGGTTTGAGAAAATTGTATATAAAACATGAAATTTATGAGAGAAAAAAATTGTAAAGAAGCATGAAATAATAAAACAACTCCTTTAACAGTTTGAGGTGGTAAAAAAGAATGCCATCTTAATTCTTGATTAAATATTGTAGGTATGGGAAAAAAATTTAAGATCGTTGGAGCGATTTTTTAAAAAAATTATTTTTTATACAAAATAAAATTATTAAAACATTTTTAAGAACAAATTTTGGTATGCAAATTTTAAGTATATATTTAAACGCATATACAAAAATTGAAAAAAAAATTGTCAACGCGTTTTTGAGATATCGAATTTTCAAAAAAAGATTGAAACTTATTTTAAAAATTCAAAAACTTTTTTTGAACATTTTGATATGCAATATTATTAAATCTTATCTGACATTTGTACATAAAATTAAATTCATCTAAATCTTTTTAGCCGATAACGAGAAAGTTCAAAATAAAAAAGACGTTCTATGACAGGTACTATTAAGTTTAGTAATAGTTGCTTAGTGTAAAATTTTATAATTTTCGGTAGTAGATCATACTAATTTTAGTATATTAAACAAGTTTAATCAAAATCGTAGGAGTCGTTTTTAAAAAAAAAAATATTTTCCTTTACGGTTTTTTAACTTTTATATGGAAGGTACCGTTATTTTTTCATAAATGTAAATTTTTTTCTAAAAATATTTTAGAGAGTACTAAAAAACTCAACTATCAAGTTTCAAAAGAATCGATCATGTCGTTTTTGAAATATTTGATTATCCAAAAAAAATTTCAAACATTTTTTAAAAACCCAATAAATATTTTTTTTAATTTTTCGTACACAAAACTATAAATATTTTTTGGAAGCTTCTGTATAAGAAAAATAATTGAAATCGATCGTACCGTTTTAAAGAAAATCAAAAATTAAAAAAAAATGGTTCCTTGGAAGGTACCATTAATAACCATTTTTGAAAAATGGTTTTCCATCGAAAAGAAGCCTTTACTAAAATAAATGTATTGATATTTTTTAAGAAAAGTTGTCGAGCCGTTTTTGAGAAAAATAAGATTATGTAAAATTGTTCTAAAAAAATTGTATGGCAGGTACCGTTATTTTTGATTCTAAAAAAAAAGAAAAAAACGTGTGGGCATAATCACCAAAAACCACTTTGTACCAAGTTTGTAGAAAATCTATCGAGACGTTTAGGCTGTAGACGAACAGATAGACAGACAGAATTGTGCCAACCACTTTTTTGGTGTTCTCTATCATCGTTATATCATGTTTGATTGTTATCTCAAATTATTGTTTTGCACGATTCCAAAACTTGCTTTATAGTACCTATAGCATTCGCAAATTAAATTAACCAAATCGCAATTCGATTTAAACAAAACGCAAATATAGTTAAACTATACGCAAATAAAATTAAACTATTAGCAAATCATTTTAACCAAAACGCAAATTGAATTAACCCCGGCTCAACTTGTTGTTCCAGATGTGTGGTGAAGGGAATAGTTCACCATAAGATTTTGACAAACCCCCAATTGCAAATCCAACTAGTTCTGCGCATTTTTCCAAAAACTTACCGAAAAAATAAAAGGCCAATCCCTTTTTAACAATTATGGATTGTACCAAAATCCATTAGATCCAAAAAGTACAGCTGGAACAATAAATGAAGCTAAGGTTAATTCGATTTGCGTTTTGGTTAAAATGATTTGCTAATAGTTTAATTTTATTTGCGTATAGTTTAACTATATTTGCGTTTTGTTTAAATCGAATTGCGATTTGGTTAATTCTATTTGCGTTTGGGTTAAATCTATTTGCGCTTGGGTGAAACTCATTTGCGTTTAGGTTAAACCTATTTGCGATTTGGTTAATTTAATTTGCGAATGCTATAAATCGCAAGTAAAAAGAAAATAGGTAGGTACCTACACGGTCAAAAATTTTGGGGTACTTTTTAATATTTGTAGGGTTACATATATGAAAACACCAAAAATTTAATGAAATTTAATATTTCCAAAACTCTATTTTGCAAAATCAAACTAAAATTTGAATGTACATATACGAGAATGTTTATGTGCATTGCTTACAAGCTCCCAAATAAATTTCAATTTATTAAACATTTACAAGCAAAATTGTATTTTGATCATTTTCAAGATTAAGCAAAAAAAATCAAAAAAAATGTCGATCCAACTGCATTAATTTGGATATAAGTCGAGAAATACTGCTTCGATTTTCAGAAATAATGTTTCTGAAGAAATTTGAAAAAATCTTAAATTTTCAAAGCGTGCTAAAATTATATTTGCATTTAGTTTGAGTAGTTGAGAGGTTTCGAAAGGTTTAAAAGCAAGCCATTCACTCCATTTACAATAATCTTTTCATTTTAAATACGATTTTAAGAACTTGTAGGTAGGTATCTTATAATAATTTTGATTATTAACAGGTTATTTTGGTGTATCAGACATATTTCTAGGTTAACCACATGATTTCATATCGATTTTTGAACATTACTCAACCCAAAATTTTGCAAACTAGGTACAAATACTTATAACTTCAGTAATTCTTTTTTGAGGTATGAAATGAATGATAATATAACAAGGATTATATTTTTAGAAAATTGTAATGATTCAAGTGAAAATGATAAATTACTATAAGAGGTGCAAATTCGTTTAGATTGAAAATATAATATAAAAATAGGCGCATTTGCCTAGAAAATTAATAGAAAAAAATGAATGTATGGAAATAATGAATCTTTATTTGAGGCCGTTAGTGCAAAAGTGGTGTAACCCATTTTTTGGCATTATTGATATTTTTGTCTCGTATTTTTTCATTTATGCATCAAAAATCATCAAAAGTCATCAAAGCTACAATTTTAATTTCTAAAATACCTAAGCTTTCCAAAAATATGACGTACACTCCTTGAATCTCAGTTAGTATTAAAAATCGATTCAAGACGAAAAATATGATAAAAAAGTGGGTTACTCCACTTTTGCACTCACAGCCTCATTTATGCTATGCTCAAACAAATAGCATTTTAACTTTACAGTAAGTTTACTCGATTAAAAGGAATGTTAAATACCTACATCATTTGCGAACATACTCCTCGACTAGGTAAGTTTATTTTTGCAATTAAACAAATAAGGTATGTTATTCTATGCATCTGTATTTCTTAAAATATTTTTTATTTCGGTACTGAATAAATAAATACATAAAATAAACAAAATATTCCTTCATACCACCTACATTATTTTTATGCTGTATAGAAATCCTCGAAACCACCAAAAACCAAAATTCTTATGTCATTACTAGAAGATCGAGATTATATTTATGAATGTATATGCAAGAGTACACAAGCAAGCACACAAAAAAGGATAAATGAGAGCAAAAAATGACAAACAAAAACAACCGCCACCAAGTCTACCATTACTTCAGAACATTCATTGTTCTCCACATCCACCTCCAAACGAGAAAACAGAGAAATCCTCCAAAGAACAAATTTTTCCTTCAAACCTACATACCTTCACATATATTTTGTGGTACAAAAATTAAAAACGAAAATTCAAGCCAAGATCGACAAGAATGAAATAAATATATCTGAAGTGTACACACACACAAGCAAAATTTAAGTTGGAGCTAACTGTGAAGACAAAAAAACTACCACCACTGCTTTGCAACCTTCATTAATTGCAAAAACAAAAACAGATGAAATACCCAAAAACCAACAACAACAACAGCTACACTTGCGATAGTGGTATAATGTTGCATCTGGTTCGTGTTTGATTCAAAATCCAACATGATGTTCATTTTCGAAGAAAAGCCATCATGTGGCAAATAGATGTACTAAAAATTCGAAATATTTGAAAATAACGACTTTTTGTTGGAAAAGAGACCTGTGTAAAAAAGGTAGTTTCTAATAAAATTTAAGTTTTTGCGCTAATTTATTTTAGTGATTTAGTTTATTAGAACTCTTACATCATTATGAGAAAGTTTCAATATATTTGGTTAATTTCTTATTACTTAAAAACGCAATTGAAAAGTAGAAAATTTGTCCATTTCCAAAAGCAAATATTTCAAAAAATAAGGATGAAACTCAAAAATCTTTTCCACCCATATTGAAGCCCTAATCATTAACGTTACAATGATATACTTATTATATATGTACACCTCTCCTACTTCAAAATCCTTAGGAATCCATTTGGCAGGTTTACGTGATTTTTACAAAACCTCTCCCTGGATTTTTGAAATAAAACAAAATCAAAATCCAAAATCAAAAATTTAAGTCCACCCATTTTGAACCCAAAATATTTTTCTTTCATATGCAATTTAAATTTTGGCAATACATGCTTCCGTGGCTGAGATCCTTTGGAATCCATTAGGCCAATTTTCCATATTTCTCAAAAATTCGTCCGGAGGCCTCTTAAGTAAGATTGGAGGAATACCATATCGGGGCCAGGTGGTTTATCTGGATTTAGTTCACCTAGAGCTTTTTTAACATCGAAATAACTTTAAGTTTAAAGAACCGATATTGACTTGATTTTCTAAAATTTTAGAATTTATTTTTAGAATAAATAAATATTTGAAAGTATTTGTTTTATTTCTTGCAAGACACGATGTGGTCTGCATTTTTTTATGATCTCTTTTTCTCTTTTTACTATTTTTCAACTTGGATCATGTTTTTTGAACTCAAATCAGGTTTTTAATCTGTTTTTTTTTTTTTATTTCTGAGTAGCACTGATTGAAAGTGATGACAAACAACATTGTATATACAGGGTGTCCCGTAATGAGTGGATAATACTGCAACTGGTGATAGTAGGCCTTATGACTGCTCAGAAAAAAAATATAAAAAAAATGTTTTTCTTGTGGTCTCCATGGTATAATTTCTTTCGAAAAATGTTAAAAAATTCAGGGTCTCCTAAAATACCTAATTACAACGGCCACCCATAAAGGATTCTTATAATTTTTGTATTTCTATAATATTCTTGAATAACCGTTCTAAATGATGGGTAGTAAATTTTAGCACCAGCTGATGCATTTTTTGTGTTATAATTTTTTTTAAATTATTTTTTTATTCAAAAATAATTCAATATTTTTTTCATGGTTAGGTTAGGTTGAAGTGGCTGTCAGTCATGAAAACTGACACACTTAGACCATAAGTTGGCCGATTGTGATACCACAAGAATCTGGGAAGCCTTTTTCCCTACTCGATGAACCATTTGGAGCTTCTTATGAAGCGTAACAGACTACCTATGTCAACATTTACTAAATCACTAGGATCATTGAAGTAGAAATCTCCAAGATGGAGTCTTCGCCTATGAGATAGAGCAGGACAAGTGCATAGAAGATGAGGAATCGATTCTACCTCTTCCTCGTCCATACAGCTTCTACAAAAATCGTTAGAGAATACGCCAAGACGCGTTGCGTGCTTGCCTATAAGACAGTGTCCCGTTATGACACCTATCATGGAGCTAATGTGCAATCTGCTTAGAGGTATCAAACATTTAGATCGCTTAAAATCCATTACTGGCCAGATTTGTTTTGTTGCCCAGCAAGTGGTGATATTGTTCCACCTAAGGTTTGTTCTCTCTAAAGCATCTTGCTTCAGCATAAGTTTACATGTAGCGATGAGAATACCAATATCTGCCTTACTAGGTAGAAGAGGTAGAGTTGTTTCATATTTAGCGAGTTCGTCGGCCTTACAATTACCTGGAATGTCTCTAGAATAGAATAGAATAGAATAGAAAAGACTTTATTATATACAATTTTTTTTTCACATTTACAATATTTGATTACAGTCATTAATGACCTGGTTGAGAACCGTCGGTCAGATTGACAGAATTCATATTTAATTTAATAACGGGTGATTTTTTAGCTGGTTTGGTTTTGGCAACACTGGTTTTGACAGCTGACGTGTGTTTAGTACCTTGTGTCACTGTCAAACAGCTTCAGTTTGGTTTGCAATTTAACCATGGATCGTCTTACAAATGAACAACGCTTGCAAATTATTGAATTTTACTATCAAAATTCGTGCTGGGTTCGAAATGTTCATCGCGCGCTGCTTCCATTTTATGGTCGGCATTCTCGACCTTCTGAGCAGTCTATTCGGAAGATTGTGACCAAATTGTGCCGCATTTGGAGTGAAGATCAGCCAGAAGCATTGCAACAGCTACCAATGCATCCCGAAAAAGCCACTGTTTGGTGCGGTTTATGGGCCGGCGGCATTATTGGGCCATATTTCTTCAAAGATGATGCGAATCGCAGCGTTACTGTCAATGGTGAACGCTACCGAGCGATGATAACAAACTTTTTTTTGCCCGAAATGGAAGTTCTTGACTTGCATGATATGTGGTTTCAACAAGACGGTGCCACATGCCACACAGCACGCGAAACAATGGCGCAATTGCGAGGCGAGTTTGGTGAACACTTAATTTCACGTTTCGGGCCGGTCAATTGGCCGCCTAGATCGTGCGATTCGACACCATTAGATTATTTTGTATGGGGGTATGTCAAGGCTAATGTCTATAGGGACAAGCCCGCTTCGATTGACGCACTGGAAGCCAACATCCATGCATTCATTCGTGAGATGCCGGCCGATATGTGTGAAAGAGTATGCCAAAATTGGACTCAGCGGATGGGCTACCTGAGACGCAGCCGCGGTCAACATTTGCATGAAATTATCTTTAAACATTAAATTGCAAGGTTCAAACTATCGATTCAAATAAATATTTCATTCATTTTTTCGAATTTTTTGCGTTTTTTTTTTTTTAAAGTTCTAAACCTCTTAAAAAATCACCCGTTATTAACAGTGTGTTGCATAATTTGTATAATTCAGTTAATAAAAATAAATAAAAAAAGGAGAATTTAAACAAAATAAAAAAGAGAATTGAATGAAAATGGAAAATTAAACTTAAAAGCTTTCTGTTAAAATTCTATTTCTGTACACCAATGCAGTTCGAATAAATCTATACAGCTTCTCCCAGCCTAGAGCCCCATTCAGTATGTGTAATGTGTAATACTTCTTCATTTTCCAGTTGGTCCTTTCCGAAAAAGTTGCGGCGGATTCCTTTAAGAATTGGGCATAAGCCTAGAAAGTGTGCGATATTTTCTCTTTCATGCATGTTACAGATTTCACAATGCAGAGGAAGATCCGGTCTATGAGGAATGAAGTTCAGAGGAAGTATTTCCCCTCTGGCTCGTAGAATTAATGAAATCATTTCTGAGGAGTTTTTGTCGTTGAAGTAGTTTAATTCACCCAGATTAAATTCAAGCTTGCTATAAAATTCTCTATGCTTTCTGATGCTTTGGACTGGTTGATATACTCCAGTCGGTACTTTTCGTCTAATTTGGAAATAAGGTAGTAAAGACTTCTCTTAAAACCCGTTAGATCATCCATATCCAAATCTATCGGTTCATCCACGGAATTGAAAAGATCAGTCCACGTTCGCACAAAATTTAGCTGGTTCTGGATGAGATATTTTAAAACTCGATGGACTAGCCTAGATGGGTTCATTTGAAGTATTTTGAGCACGTAATCGAAATGGATCTTGAGGGAGTCAATAAACATCGGTGGCACCCCTGTTTCAATATGCAGCATATAATTTGGTGTCGTAGAAGGAAGAGCAAAAACTCTCTTTATGAAGAAACGCATAGATTTTTCAACATCCTCATATTGTTTGTAGCCCCACACTTGCGAAGAGTAAAGCATAATGGATTTTGATACAGCTTGAAACAATTTGTATTTTGACGAGTGGTTAATAGCTTTGTTTTGTATGCATTTCTTCCATGATACACAAATGGCAGCCTTGGCTTCTTGAAGTTTTAATTTAACGTGTTTTTTCATGCAAAGGTTACTTGATATGGTCACTCCGAGGTACTTGTACTCTTTAACCACTTCAACATCTTGTCCCTGATAGATCCATTTTTCATTTCTGGCGAATCTTCCATGTCCTTTTCTAAATATCATTACCTTTGATTTATTTAAGTTTACCGTTAAGTTCCAGGTATCGCAATATCTTTCTAAATTGACCATCATTTGCTGTAGATGAATAGGAGATTCTGATAAAAGAACGATGTCATCAGCGTATAGTAAACCCGGAACGTTCTCTTCGGCAATAGTCACCCCTCCTCTCACGTGGTCCACTAAATCTTCAATAAATAGAGTGAATAAGAGAGTACTCAACGAACACCCTTGTTTAAGTCCCATTGAAGAACTAAATTCATCGGAAAGATTTTCACCGTCCCATATAGATACCGTATCCGTTGCATAAAGAGCTCTTAAAGTATGGACTATTTTGGAAGAGATGCCGACATTAAACAGTTTAAAAAACAGG
The DNA here is from genome assembly GCA_963921185.1 of Dasysyrphus tricinctus. Taxonomy (NCBI): domain Eukaryota; kingdom Metazoa; phylum Arthropoda; class Insecta; order Diptera; family Syrphidae; genus Dasysyrphus; species Dasysyrphus tricinctus. The sequence goes on along the minus strand of CAWUEQ010000078.1, from coordinate 46,186 downwards.
GCCTCCCTGTCAATGCTGTCAAATGCTGCCTTAAAATCTACAAAAAAGGCGTAGACTTTCTTACCTCGGTAAAGATATACTTCTGCAATATTTATGAGAAAAAATACTTGGTCCATTGTCGAGTAACCTGCTCGAAATCCAGCTTGAAATTCACTTAGCTTTGAGTTGTCACTTACCCATGCTGTAAGCCTAGATAATAGCATACTTGTAAACAATTTCATAGACGCGTTCAAAAAAGAAATCCCACGGTAGTTATTTGCAACAGATGGGTCTCCTTTTTTATATAATGGAAAAATAACGGAAGACAAAAAATTTGATGGAATATCTTGAGACTCGAAAATTTGGTTGTAGCAGCTCAAGAGTGTGGATAAGAAATCTGACGACGCATACTTGAAAAATTCAACCGGTATTCTATCCGTTCCTGCTGCCTTATTGTTTTTTTGCTCTATCTAAAGCTGTATTCAATTCCTCTTCAGAAAAAGTTGAGTCCAGAAAATCATCCTCTATCAGTGGTGACGCATATTGAAATTTTGAAGATCTGCATTCAGTATTGAGCAACGACAAAAAGTAATCCTTTAAATCTGATGCCTTGAGGTTACACGCAATAGTGAGCTTAGCTCCACTTATTATTTTCATGGCCTTCTAGAATTCAGCAGAAGATTTTGCCATTAACAGCGAGTCAACTACACTTCTATTGTACTCTCCCTTTTTCTGTAAGCACAGGATTTTATATTGTTTGTTTGATTGTGTGTAGCATTCTTTAAAAATGGGCTTATTAAGTGAGCGGAATAAGGTAAGAAATGAAAATGAAAGATTCCGAGCATTTTCACACTCCTTGTCAAACCAGTTTTGGTTATACCTTCGGGGTTTAACAAAAGTTGACTGAAGTGGATGTGCCTGCTTTATAACACTAAGCAATTCATTCATATCCGGAACTGGAGATATTTCCTTGAGCGAAGCAACTTCCAAGTTTAACCGATGCTGGTAGTTCTGTTGATAATTATTACTCCATTTTAATTTAGGTGGCAATTTCAACTCCGTTGTTGTAGTTGAAGAAGGAAGGTTTGTATTAACTGAAATCGCTAAGGGCATATGTTCAGAGAATGTTTTGGGTTCCACTTTAAAGTCAACAACCATATTCAGCCAGTTACCGGCAGCAACGCAGTAGTCTATGATAGATTGACCTGAAGATCTAATAAATGTATATTCTCCTGCGGTATCTCCTGCACTTCTACCATTCAAAACTATAAAATTAAAGGAATCACAGAGCTCCAAAAATTTACTTCCTCTACTGTATGATTTTGTTTATATACAAATTTCAGATAAGATTTAAATAATATTGCATATCAAAATTTTCGGATGTCTTTTGATGCACGTGAATAATTGAAAAACGGTGAGTTGAATGAAGAGTATGGAGGCCAACCAATTTCGTTTCCTATCCGTGCGTTAAAATCTCCTAACAACAAGAGATTGGGTTCTTGTAACTGCACAAGTAAATCTTCCAGCTGCTCAAAGTCTTCAGTCCAATGGTTGCAATTCAGATATATTGGCACGATAAAGTGTGTTATTCCCTGGTCTAAATAGGAAATGATGGAGGTTTCACCAGTTCTCTCAAATTTTAAAATGTGTTTGAGATGACTTTTAAAACCTACCACCGTTCCACCACTTGCTCTTCCAAAATGATGCGTTCTACACGCAGAGGTCCATGTGAGTTCGTATCCATTAAACATGTTATTAAATTGCTCGAATTGATTTTCGACTAAAAATGTTTCTATTAATATGAAAATATCAAAATCTCGTATAAAATTAAAAAAATCAGGGTACATAAGCTTGTTTTTAAGTCCTGAAGTATTGTAGCTTAAAATTCTAAAGTTCAGATTATTTTTATTTTTAATACTTTTTTTTGAAAATAACTGCTGACCGACGGACGGAAATCATTGGGAAGCGTTTCCGGAACTTGCTGCTTTTGGGTGCTCGACACTAGATGGCGCCGGGTTATTATAAGAGGCAGAACTGACAGCTCCATTGACAACTTCTGACATTTTACCTCCATGAGTTGTATTATCATTATTGTTTTTGTTTTGTTCAATCTGAGTTTTTAGATTATTTAAAACTTTATATTTTTCACTCAAAAGTACAAATCCATCTTTATCTCCACATCTTAGACCGAGGTTGTTGTCCCAGGTAAAAAAAGAGCCGTCGATTTCCAGACGATCATCTCTGAGGGATGTTTTTATGTCGGGGAGCTTGGATTTTATCGCCGCCTGAGTTTGCACCAATGATCTTCTTTTCCGACGAACATTGAAAGGCAGGTCCTTATGTATGAAGATATTTGTGCCTTTCAGCTTACTGGACTTCTTAAGTATATTATTTGCCGCAGACCGATTAGATAGTTGCACCACAACATTAGCCATGCCCAATTTATGGCATTTGACCGGGTAAGCTTCCTTCACCGCTCCTACAAATTCCACATCAAGAAGGCCATCACACACCTCTTTTGCTTTGGTGATGGATGTTTTTGAATCATCACTGGGCATGTGAACGATGAGGTTGCTTTCAGTTTCCCTTTTTAAAAGTTTATCGAGCTCAGATTCAAGGTGCGCATTTTGCGACTCCAAATAAGCTATTTTTGCAGCACATTCTGTTTGTTTGGCTCGCAATTCAGATATTTCATAGCCCAATGATGCAATGTCATCCTTTGTGGCCAAATTGCTTAAATTTCTTTCGAAGAGGCTGTTAAGTTCGGCAATAGTCATGTTGCTCACCGTGCTCATGGTGGAATTTATTTGCTGGCGTTTTTCTGCTCCAAAAGAATCGGGAGATGTTGCAGCGATTCCTTAAAATAGCAACTTTATGTGATGATAAACAAAATTAAGAGTTTAATTTTCAAGTTGGTTGGTTTCAATAACTATTTTGTTCACTTTTTTTCGGGAGCTTAATATGCAACGAATTCACAGTTTTGACAATCAATCTGTCAATCAATCTGTCTGGAATGTCTCTATGCCCCGGCACCCAACACAGGTGAATGTTAAACTGCTGCGCCATCTCCAGCAGAGATGAACGACAATTTAGGGCTGTTAAAGAGTTAGTAGAGAACGATTCCAGAGATTTGATAGCTGCTTGACTATCCGAGAAGATGCGGATATCTGTAGTTGATAACACGTTTTCTTTCAGCCAAGATAAGGCTTCTTTGATCGCCATAAGTTCCGCCTGGAACACGCTACAATGATTAGGAAGACGGAAGGAGAGACTTAATTTTAGTCTTTCTGAGTACACACCACCACCCACCCCATCATCAGTTTTCGATCCGTCGGCGTCGGTGTAAATATGGATTGATTCATCTTCCAAGAGAGCCGTATCCTCCCAGAGAACTCTAGAAGGAATGCTGATTTGAAAGTTTTTGCCAAACTGAAGTTTTGGGATGGTGTAATCAGTGCGACTTGGGATTGATCCGAATGAATTCAGAATGATGGAATGGCCAAAGTTGTTGTTGGTCCATTGTGAGGAAGCTTTAAGGCGAATGGCTGTATTTGCAGCCACTTGTTTGCTGAAAATATTGATTAGTGTCAGATAGAGCAGAACGTCTAGAGCAGCGGAAGGTGTCGTACGAAGTGCTCCACTTATGCACAAACAAGCATATTTTTTTCATGAAAGTTTGAAAAATAATAAAGGGAAAAAAATGTATGAGAACATGTGTGGCAAATTTGATAAAAATTGGCCTGTGTTTTGTTTGTGTCTACAACCATAACCAATAAAATTGGCATTTCATCTACTAAACTAGTTTTTTAACATTTTATCAGATGAAATTAAGTAAACACTACGACGACGAATGAATGACTCATATTGTTTTTTAAATTTTTATTGCATTTAAAAATAACCGTTCTTAAATAAAGGCAGTAACTTTTAACACTTGTTGCTGGATTTTTTTTTTAAAATTTTTTAATTAATTTTTTTAATAAAATAATGATTAAATATTTATTTTCATCAAAGTTTGTAAGCTAATAAAAAAGACAAAAAACTGAAAACTTTCGTGGCAAATAATGTTAAAATATCTCCTTTTAATGTACTTTCCCAAATGGTAAATCACGAGCTTCTATCTACCGCAATAAAACATTAAATTGGCTTTTAATCTACTAGAGAAGATTTTTAACACTTTCTCAAATCAAAATTGACTTGTAATAAAATAGGCATTAAAATGCATAAAAAAGTATTATTTGCAAATTTGTCAATTCTCTGTCCTTACATAACGTATAACGTTGTTATACTGGTTTCGTCAACTAAACGAATTTTTGAATTTGGTTAAATAACTACCTACTAATTAAGAATGTCACAGTATACGCCGCTGGAGTATGCAAATATGCATTTAATATACGGGGAATGCAGAGGAAGCGCTAACGTATCCCAACAGGTAGATAGGCCGTCTGGGCCCAATTTTGTGGCCACCACGTTCGCCAGACCTAAATCCTTTGGACTTTTTCTACTGGGGGTGCCTGAAAGAAATGATTTATGCTAAACCAATTACATCCATTACGGAACTGCGTCGTCGTGTTCAAGACGCTGTGATGAAAATAAATGAGCGCCATATGTTCGTTTTATTGAGAGGTCCTTCATTATAAGATGCAGAGCCTGTATCACAGTGAATGGGGGACAGTTTGAACACTTGATATAAATTTATTTAAAAATACAAATAAATCATAATTTTTAATACTGTTGTTTTTATTTATTGCATTTCCCATACCTAAATCAAAACCTTTTTGAAAGTGCATACTATTATTTTAGTTAGTGAATTTAGCAGACATAATAGTGACACTGGCATATCTATTGACTTTTCCTTACAACTCAATTTTTGTTGTCATCAAACTTTGATGAAAATAAATATTTGATCATTTTGTTATTAAAAAATTAATTAAAATAATTATTTAAAAAAAAATCCAGCAACTAGTGTTAAATGTTACTGCCTTTATTTAAGAACGGTTATTTTTAAATGCAATAAAAATTTAAAAAACAATATGAGTCATTCATTCGTCGTCGTAGTGTTTACTTAACTTTGTAACTTAATTTCATCTGATAAAATGTTAAAAAACTACTTAAGTAGATTAAATGCCAATTTTATTGGTTATAGTTGTAGACACAAACATGTGTTATACCATTTTGGAAAGTACATTAAACAGGCCAATTTTTATCAAATTTGCCACTTATGTTCTCATACATTTTTTCTCCCTTTATTATTTTTCAAACTTTCGTGAAAAAAATATTGAATTATTTTTGAAAAAAAAAATAGTTTTAAAAAATTATAACACAAAAAATGCATCAGCTGGTGCTAAAATTTACTACCTATAATTTAGAACGGTTATTCAAGAATATTATAAAAATACAAAAATAATAAGAATCCTTTATGGGTGGCCGTTGTAGGTATTTTAGGAGACCCTGAATTTTCTAACATTTTTCGAAAATAAATTATACCATGGAGACCACAAGAAAAATATTTTTTTTATATTTTTTTTCTGAGCAGTCATAAGGCCTACTATCACCAGTTGCAGTATTATCCACTCATTACGGGACACCCTGTATATATTATTATAGTACTATCATGGAACAGAAAAAAAAAGCTTCGTACTCGGCTCGTTTTCGGTGACATTTTTGGAGCTGTTAACGACGACGAATTGGCGTTGACAGTGGGATAGGGGTACAAAAGAGATTATGCACAAGCAGAAAGACAGAGAGCACTGTATAATTTTTTTCTGTTATACTCTATCCAACAAAAATTCAGTCAGTACAGGGAAGATAGGACGTTTGCCTCTCAGTCTGGTTGCATAAGCTTGCATACATCTGTCTCAAGTTAAAGCTCTCATAGGGTTTCCATACTTTGAATTATAAATTTCCACAAATCGAAGAACAATGTGCATATGGTTACCATCAATACCATTTCAAACATATTAAAAAAAGATCAATTTATCTTTTTTTCCCACACACATCCTTTTAAATGAATTTGATCACGTAACGCTTTGTGAACGTTTCAAAACTTAGCACAAATAACTTTTTTTCTTAAAGACTAAAACTGTACAAATTTTAACTTCATTTATAGCCTATTGAATAGACCTTTTAAAAAGGAACAATTACGTGCAAGGGTTTTTATTATTGAATATGTTTGTTTGGTCCATAAGCATGCTTAAGACCGAAAATATTACTAAATTCACCCATGCGTTTCTGAGAGAATGGTCACACTGGCCACTTTTCAGTATTTTTGGTATAACTCGAAAACTAAGCGGAATTTGACAATTTTACATATAATACTTTTTGTTCAAAATTAAATTTTCTATCGAAATGGATAGTTTGAAAAATTTGTTAAAAAATTTAAGCAGCAAAAGTAACAAAAACCAACATAAAAAAATCGAAAAATAGATGAGTTTTAAATTTTTTTCTAAATTGCGCATAACTTTTTTCGGAGCAAAGATACGCTCAAGACATACATGAACAAAGTAAACTGGAGTTTAAGGGCTTTAATATGATGTGTTAAAAAGGCCATATTATTTGAAAATTGACAGAGATATATCCAATCAAACTTTACCATTTCTTATCATTTTTCACAGTTTTTGCCCGAAAGCCTATTTTTTGGTACTTTATGACAAAGTTAACGTTCCTAGCAACTAGTACCAAATCTTATGTTAATCGGATCAGCCGTTCGGTCTGTAGGTCTGAAAGCATTAAAAAAACAGCCGAAAAACGAAATTGCGAACTTTTATCCTTTTTATAAATTCTCTATAGTTCTAATGTCATATTATATCGAAATTTTGATTTCAAACATTTTTACGAAAGTGAAATTTGCCATATTGTACCGAAAAGGGACTTTCGGGCCAAAACTGAGAAAAATTATAGGAAATGATAAGGTTTGAACGGGAATATCTCTGTCAATTTTGAACAAATATTAATTTTTGAACATGCCATAATAGGCTTTAAGTCTCTACTTTATTTTTTCTCTGCATGTATTGACCCTATCTTTGCTTCAAAAAAAGCTATGCACAATTTATAAAAAAATTTAGATATCCCGGATTTTTTGATTTTTTTTTAGGTTGGTTTTGGTTAACTTTTCCTGCTTAAATTTTTTCGTAAATTTTTTGAACTATCCATTCCAATAGAAAATTTAATTTTGAACAAAAAGTATTATCAGTAAAATTGTCAAATTCTGCTTAGTTTTCGAGTTATACCAAAATACTGAAAAGTGGCCAGTGTGACCATTCTCTCAGAAACGCATGGGTGAATTTAGTAGCGTTTTCGGTTTTAATAATGCTTATGGGCCAAACAAACATATTCAATAATAAAAACCCTTGCACGTAATTGTTCCTTTATACCCCTCATTTGCCGTCTATTCAATAGGCTAGGTGTATTCAGAAACACAAACAAATAGTAAGAAGACAATCACAACGATAACACTGTTGGCTCTCACTCTCACCCTCATAAATTTTGTTCTCAAAAGCTTCAAAAGCGAAAGTTCTTTCATAAAAACCACTGTATTGTCGCGACTTGGCAAAGGCAACTCTGTTGGCATGTTTATTTTATTTCAAACAGCGATGGTAGAAGCGAAAGCGAGTATACGATCAGATATCAGAATGCTTTTGCTTTTGGCATTGAAAGACAACGGTTGTAACGTAGAGAATGTTTCAAAGAATTACAACAACAATTCCTGTATGTTAATCAGTGGCTTAGTATCTTTTTCAGTGGCAGATTTGTTATTTAAGTTTTGTGATGGTATACACAGGCACCACTGCCTTGAAAAAAGCTCTCCCATAAGCCCTGCACTGACAATTTTTGCTGGACAGACTATAGTGTCATGGCAACAACAAAAAGAATAAGAGGTAGAAAATGTGAAAAATGTTGTCATATGGACTTAAACAACGGTTGTAATTTTTAATTAGATTTTAGATTTTTTGTTTCCTATGTTCTATGTACAGTGTCGGCCAAAACATAAGCAACTTTTTTTATGAAATTAAACTCTGGTCTATATTATAGACTCTAGACTCTATAACTGCCTGGATTTTAACATATTTAATAATCTTTTAATTGATAAATGCTCTTATTATTACCAAAATAAAATTAATTACAACAAAAATGATGTTTCATAACTAAAAATATTAAATATTCAAAGAATAATGATAGGTATCATGTCCCATTTTACCTGGTCAAAACATAAGCAACTTTTTAAAAATGCATGTTTTAATTTAAATTTAGTGTTTAATTCATAATATTTTGTGACAAAACCTTTGTATTTCATCATCGCACTGTAGCTCCAGGGCATATTCTACAGAAAATTTGGAACCGTGGAACCTGGTATACTATTCGAAGACTCCTTGACCTGGACTAAGAGATCGTTCCTATTTCTAGAATTTTCTCTGAACTATTCTTCGATCTATAATCTCCAATAGTGTTTCCAAGGATTTGAGACCAAGATATGTGCTGGTCACTTCAAATCATCGAGTTTTTCCACTTGAAACCATTTTTTTGACTATATTTTAGTATGGTTCGGATCATTAACTTGCTGAAATATCCATTTCAGGGGAAGATCCTCCTCAGCACATGGAAGCATGACATTTTCCATGATGTTTTTGAATAAACACCGGTCCATAATTCCATATATTTTATCAATCAGACCCACTTCATATCCAGAGAAGCATGCCCAAAAAAAAAAATCCACGAACCATAGGTACAATTACCTTGTCCATGTTCAAAAGTACCCTTTGTTTATTCGGTATCTGGTATAAAACATATTAGAGACTGGATTCATGGCTTTAAAAAAAGCTATAGCATGCAGTGGTCCCGTTTTTTTTAAATAATTTTGTTCTCTTGTGGGTCAAAGTTTTAGAAAATTAACCCTCCCGCCTGAACGGGGGGAAATAGACCCCCCCTCCGATACGATTTTTTTCGTCTGAATCTAATCTATAAGTTCTGATTTCTTTTTCGCGTGCTATAAGAATCACCCTAACTCCATTATTTGTACCTTGAAGTGAAAAAAGGTAGACCAGGGGGGTGAAATAAAAATTAGGAAAATTTTGTTTATCTATTTAGAGTCATTTGATGCTTATCCAAGTTGGAATTTCAAAAAAAAAAAAAACAATATAAGGACCACCCTAATGTTTATACATAATATAGCTATACTTTTGTTTTATTTTGCAGCAAAATAATTTGATTTTCAATATTTTGAATTTTGCTGGGAAATACAAATAAGAAAGCAACGTTGCTGATTTTCATTATTTTTAAATGGAAATCGTATAGAAGTGTAGCTATATTTTTGTATGTTTTTTCCTCGTTGAAAATAGTATTATTTGAGTAGTTGGGTATAATTTGTTCATAGAATCAGAAAAAAAACAATAGGTACATAATACTTTTTTCTTACTTTTAGGTAAGAAATAAAAGAAAGAGATTAGGTACCGAAAATTTTAATTTTTAAGTGGTAGGTATTTACCTAAACATTTGCTTACAAACAAAAGAGTCCAATGTTTAAAAATTGGACAAAAAAGAAAATTTGATAGGTAGGTATGCGAAAATAAAACTTTCATCACTAAAAAAAATACTTATAGAAAAATAAAAAAACTATTTTTGAACGAAAAAATAGTTTTTTTATGCTATGAAATAGGTATTTCAAAATTAAAGAAAGAAAAGAAATTTGGAATCAAAGATTTTCAAAAAAAAGTCCCAAAAACTATTTTTCAACGAAAAAATAGTTTTTTAATTCACAAAATATTTAAAAATTATGGAAAAAAGAAATATGAAATTAAAAATTTAATTTTCATAGGTCAACACAACAAAATAATTTTCCAAAAAAATCAAAAAACTATTTTTCGACGAAAAAATGGTTTTTTAATGCATAAAATAAATAAATTGGGTGGCGCAACAGCTCGTGGAGAACCAGGGCCTAGTGACTTACAACTCTCAACCATTCCTGTGTGCGTGTTGTTGGCAGGGAAATGAGGGGACCTACAGTTTTTTGCCGAGTCCGAACGGCTAAGTGAGAAGCACTTTTTCATGACAAGTATACTCTTGGAGGATTTGTCAGTTCCTCGCAAGAGGCAGTACCTCGAATAAAACATTTCTGTTCTTAGGTGGCACGGCTGGGAATCGAACCCACACCTTCGGCATGACAGTCCTACGCACTAACCATCATGCCACGAGGTACTACTTTTAATGCATAAAATATTTTAAAATTGCAAAAAAAAGAAATTTGAAATCAAAAATTAATTTTTCATTGGTCAACACAAAAAAATTTATTTTCCAAAAAAATCAAAAAACTATTTTTTGACAAAAAAATGTTTTTTTAATGCATAAAATATTTAAAAATTGCGAAAAAAATTAATTTGAAATAAAAAAAAACAATTTTTCGACGAAAAAATGGTTTTTTATTTCATAAAATATTTAAAAATTACGAAAAAAAAAATTTTAAATCAAAATTAAATTATTATGGGATAACAAAAAATTTATTTTCAAAAAATAATCTAAAAAAAAAAAATTCGACTAAAATCCAGTCTTAAATGTTTACAATTGAAAAAAGATATTTATTATGAAAAAGAACTATCTTCAAAAAAAAATAGTTTTCATAAGGTAGAGCTGATTTCAATTAGTGTTTTTTTTTTTAATAATAAAACTATAATCATTTATTTATTTACAGATCCGTTAAATCCTAACGTAACAATATTACTTACAAGCTAAATTAATATTATTCTACTGCGCTAAAAAACATAGTTTTGAACTTAGTGCATTTAAAGTCATCATTTATACATGAAATAAGAAAATAAATTTTATTAAAGATAACAATTAATTGATTGAGAGGACTATTTGCACCATAGTTTGATCTACTAAATGTTTGTACCAAAGGCTGCTGTAACCTTATGCTTGATTGACTAAAATTAAAATTTATTCTAGACAGAACTGAAGAAGATGATATAGAACCATTTATTATCCCAGCAATAAAACAAAATTGGAGATATTTTCTATGTTTTGTCAGAGAAGGAAGGTCTATTAATGAAAGCCTTTGGGCATATGGAGGAAGTAACATTCCATGTGACCAGGGAAGAAAACGAAGACAAAAGCGCATAAATCTTCTCTGAACTGCCTCTAATCTATTAATATGTACAGAGTAATGAGGTGCCCATACCACACACCCATACTCAAGAATGGGTCTCACGAATGAAACATATAGTAGCTTAAGGACGTAAGGATCCCGAAAATCGCGAGAGAATCGTTTTACAAATCCTAAGCCCCTATTAGCTTTTTTGATGATAAAATTAAGGTGATCATTAAATGTTAATTTAGAATCTAGAATAATTCCAAGATCAGAGAACACAGACAATTTCTTCAAAGAACATGAATCAAACATATAATCATAAGTAAACGGTTCATTTTTGCGTGTAAAACTCATTGTTTTACATTTGTCAACATTTAAAACAAGACGATTCATATTGCACCATTCCCTAAATTTATTGAGATCTTCTTGCAAAAGCAAACAGTCTGTTGAATTTTGTATTCGTTTGTAAAGTTTAATATCATCAGCATAAATTAGTATAGACGAATTTTGTATGATAGAGACAAGATCATTTATAAATAAAATAAACAATAATGGCCCCAAATGGCTGCCTTGAGGAACTCCTGAGTTAACAAAAAATAGATCCGAGCACTCATTACGGAAAGTCACACTGTAACATCTATTTTTAAGGTATGATGCGATCCATTTTAAAAAAATTTTCATTAAAACCTATATTGCTTAATTTTAAAATAAGAGTTTTATGACACAGCTTGTCGAAAGCTTTACTAAAATCAGTAAAAACACAATCAACTTGTTCACGATCTTCAAACGCGTCTAAGCAAAAGGATGTAAAGTGGAACAAATTTGTAACTGTTGACTTTTTCTTCACAAAACCATGTTGACTGCTACATATAATTGAACTACAGTGAAAGGAAAGAACATTACATATAATTGACTCAAATAACTTTGGAATGGCAGATAATTTTGCTATTGGTCGGTAGTTCGTTATTTCGGTTTTTGATCCTTTCTTATGAACTGGAATTATGAATGCACTTTTCCAAATATTAGGGAAAAAAGAACTTTCTAAGGATTTATTAAAAAGAACACATAGTGGGTATGACAAATAGGACACACACTTTTTTAAAATAGGAGATGGTACGCCATCTGGGCCTGCACTATTACAATCGTCAAGTTTCGAGATATGATGAGATATGGATTCTTCGCTAATTTCAAAGTTAATAGAGTTAAGTTGAGAGAAATTATTTACCGAAAAAGATCTATAAGAAGGAGCACTGGAATCTGATTCCTCGAACGCTTCTTTGAAATAATTTGAAAACATATTAGCAATAACTTCAGACTCATTACTAGTGAGATCCAGAAAACGCATAGAGTTAGGATAACCATCAATTTTTCTTTTACCATTCACGAATTTCCAAAAGTTTTTTGGATTAGTTTTAAGTTCAATTTCAGTTTTCCGAATATAATTTTCGTACAAAATGTCAGAATATTCTGTAAAATGGTTTTTTAGGTTCAAAAAAGTTATATAATCTTCATCAGCTCTGGTGCAGTTATATTTTGTCCAAGCTTTGTTTCTTCTATTTTTTAAGTTTTTAAGTTGAATGTCAAACCATGGTGGAACATTTGAATTGCAACGTGATTTTTTAAGTGGAATAGTTTTATAGAAGCAATCAAAAAGTGTTTTATAAAACGCATAGCACATCTCATTTATGTTATAATTTTGGAATAATTGATTCCAGTCAATAGTGCATAAAAGATTAAAGAGATCACTATAATTACACTTACTATAGTTAAATTCTAGTTTGTTCTTAAAGCTAAGTGAAGGAATACACATGTTTAGATTTAAGGAAATATCTAGAGCGGGGTGGTGTCGATCTTCGTCAATTAATATCACAGCAGAGGCCAATACAGCAACGTCGGTGTTTACATTATCGGAGAAAAATACAAGGTCCAGGGCTTTTTCAAATTTGTTTAATGCTCCATTGAATTGGTTCAAGCCACAGGCTGACATCGCATTGATTAGTGATATTTCATTAGGACTTGAAGCATTAATCGGAATAAAGTAATTGTGATCATTTGTTTTTTCCCAAACCAAGTTCGGAAGATTAAAGTCTCCTACGATCAAGAATTCATCTTCAGGCTGCAATTTGACGTATATGCTTTCAATACAATCAATGTACTCTTCATAAAGCTTATTACTCGAACTCGGAGGTATATAGACAGAGATAACGAATAGGTGTCCAGTCCGCATTTTGATTTTTACACATATAATTTCGATATTGGTTACACGAAAATCATCAACCAAGTAACAAACCAGTGAGTTTTTAATCGCCACAAGAATTCCTCCCCCAACAATATTAGAAGTATCTTATGGGTGACGATCACGTCTGAAGACTTGATAAGAGTTATCAAAAAGTTCAGTTCCAAGAAAAGAGCTATTTAACCAAGTTTCCGTCAGTATAATGACATCGTGAGGAAGGTTGTTGATGTTTTTGTAGACCGTGTTGGTCTTAGTCCGAAGTCCATTTACATTCTGGTAGTAAATTAATACCTGGTGAAGCTGCTTAGTCGCTGATTCTGCATTGTCCTGGTTTGATGAAAAGGGTTCCTGGTTTTAATCTGCTTACTCAATTTGTTTTCAAATTCATGAATTATTATTCTGTTTGGCCAAAAAGATGATGAGTTGAGGACATGAAATATTGATTCTGGAACACGTATTTTAAATGAAGCATATTTTGAGTGGTTTCGGTGTAACAGTTTCTCTACATTCAACTTAAGTGTATTCCCCATCTTTTCTGAGACATAATTTTTAATATCAAGGGCATTTGTTGAGGGGTCGAGTTTAGAAACAAATAAAGTTTTCAGTCCTTCTACAACTTTCAAACCTGTTATAATGGGAGATATGACATCATTTACTTGATTAGCATAGTTGACAATTGAATTAACAGCAGTCGGCAATTGGATTGATGATATGATTGTTGGCAAAGATGTAGAAGTGGATGTATTAAATCAATCATATCAAAAACCATGTATAGCTCCTTAAGAAAATTATTTTAGTAAAGAAAATGTTCCCTGTATTCTTTTCCACATCACCCGTGGTGTAGAATACTAAACGTTTTTTTTTTTTATGAAGTTTCCCCAGTAGACCTATTCCTGTCATTATCAATTACTATTTTATATATACTTAATTGTAATGACATCAAATATTGCACATGCATTTGTTAAATAAATAAATAAATAAATAAGGTTAAATTAAATTATTTATAATGAGTTCAAATATTGCACATGCACTAGTTTAATAAATAAATAAGTAAATAAATTAGATTAAAATAAATTATTATTATTTTTTATATAAAGGAAATATTTAAAACTAAAATATCTTAGATTTAAAAAAGACTCGTTTTTTATGTTTATTTAATTTTATTTTATATTATTTTAGTTTAAAATCAAAACTTAAAGATTATACTCCTTCCAATTTTTTTCAGGCTTAGCTCTTAGTTTCTTGTTTGTTTTTCTTGTCTCCAGGATGATCCGTCCTATCAGCACAAATTTTGCTTTAACTTCCTGGTGTTCCATTGAGCTGCATGTGCATGCTGCATCAGCACAAATTTTGCTTTAACTTCCTGGTGTTCCATTGAGATTGAGCTGCATGTTGTTATTGTTATCTTCTCTTTTTGCTTCATGATTTCGCGTACCCATGTCTCAGCAATCTTTTCAACTACTTGTTTTTTCGGGAAACTTGTGTTGAAAATTGTTTCAAGAATACTGACAGTTTCTTCGAAAGCGATCGAAGGAACTATCAGTTTCCCGAACTCCGAAGTTGTTGTGATAGACTCGTAGGCTCTTAGTTTTATTAGCAGTCTGTCGCCTTTCTTTGCTTATGTCGTCCTCGTCGATTGAAAACTGAGAGCAAGCCTCACAGTTCAACTTCTTCCTTAATTTTCCTGCTGCGAAGCCCATGTAGTAGACGCCAGCTCCTTTCTGCAGTTTCTGAGAATTAGAATCCTTTCCACTCCCGTCAGCTTGTTCCACGTTGAGGTTAACAACACCAATATTGTCCTGCATGGGTTCTTCAAATATAAAATCCTTATGGGATGACTCAGCTTCTACCTCATCCTCAAAGTCTGCTCCCTGCAGCAGTGGTTTGGCTCCAGCGTCCTCATATCCTGAATGTTCAGTTGAAGCCAAATGCTGAAAAATAATTTTTTCAAATTCCTAATAAATCTCCACGCGGATGGATGTCTTTCAAAGGAACCTCTGTTACAGCGCACCATTGAAAATAAATTTTCGGCGACGTCTGTATTTAAATGCGAGAGCAGAAAATAACTCTGCTCTTCACTCTCATGATGTTCCCACATCTGTTTCATTCCGAGTAGTGTTTGCAGTAATCCTTTAAAGCAAGGTGGGATTTTCATAACACTGCTGGATTTCCACGTTGAAATCCAATAATTCCTTGCTCTTTTTAGTGTGTTCAGTGTTTCTGTTGAGTCTGATTGGACATGTTTATTAGGGTTCCTCGAGTACAGTGCCCCTGTATTCAGATTATCAAGAAGATCGTTCATTCCTTTGATAAACCTGGCAGTTGATTCCGCTATTTTCTTTTCCACGTCCGTCTTAAAAAAGTTTGTGCTCATCCCCGAGTATACATTGGCACTGAAAACTTGCGTGGCTAGCTTGACAGACAATTTCTCAAATGGAGCTGGTCGAATATGGGCCCTAGTAAGTTTGAAAAAGACTTAAAAGTTCCCTTTCAAATCTTCTTCAAAGATCTTTTCCAGGGTGCGCCAATCAATGATATCATCTCCAATTGATATCTGATGCTTAAGTAAGATGTTCCGCACACTCTTGAGCATATGTGGATAATTATAGAGTAAGAAAACTGTATGATTTTCAAAATCCAAATATGGGTTCGTTTCCATGAAATTCGGTGGTCCTAGCTTATTGTATGCTGAAATATTGCTGGCTCCTTGGTCGCAGCTTTTTGTAACAATGTTAAATCCACAACTAATTATTTCTTTAATTATTGTGACTAACATTTGGGAGAGCATTACCGAATCTGGTGATCCAATGTAGTATGCAACGGTTTGCTTCCAATTCCGATTCAAGCCTTTAAGTGTAAATACCATTACCTTAGAGGCTATTGTTTTTTCCCTCCCGATTTATCCAAAATCCGTATAACCATAGATGAGATCATCTTTGATGTTATACTCGAGTTCCTTTTTTATAACATTTCTTATCCATCGGTGTCATGTCCTTCGCTTTTTCTATAAGTAAATCCTTGATCCTTGTGTTCAATCCGGTTGTTAAGCGAATATCAGAATGCCATCGGTAGATGGTGCTTACTGATGGCAGCTTGAATCCGGCACTCAGCATAAAGTTGTAACACGCTGGGGACTTAAAGAAAAATTTCAAAAATAAATCTTTTTCTTTAGGTACCCAGGGTGCGTTTGGCTGGTGGAACAATTGAGCTGAAATAAAAGTCCGCATTTCTTCAGAAAAATCTTCCATATGGGTATCTTTATCTTCTTTCAACCTATATTCGCGGTTTTGTTTCAACTTTTTAGGTGTGCGAAAAATATATCGGGAAATATCGCTCGCTCGATTTATTTTTCGCACCGCCTTATATGAACGCAATTTAGGAGACGGAAATTGTGATGGGGAAAGGGCAAAGGCAAAGAAAGTGAATAATCCCTGCCGTAGGTATGTAAAGAGCTTGCTGCCATGTTCTTCAATGATAAACATGGGCTGCAAGGTACGGGTGCAGGTGGGGGTGGAGGTGGTAGTGGAAGTGGAAGTTGCCGCGTAGATTGAGAAGCCTGGGGTGCAGAGGTAACCGTGGAGGTTAGCTACTTCCGGGCTCTCCATGCTTCCATCATCAGCACACATTCCATATCATTGGAAGTGTCAGTGCATTTGCAAATAGATCCAGAAGATATCGGAAGGGCGTATTTGGATAGACATTTCCACGTAGATTTTTACATAATGTCCTTGGCATGGAAATGTTTTCCACACATTAAGGATACTTTGGATATATCCTTGCCGAGTTAAACATTTCCATGCTTCAACCAAACTTCCCTTCTGTGGTATGTTGGCAATTTAAAAAACGAAAGACAATCGAGACCTTTCTTCTGCTCCTCACACTTTGCATAGCAGCTAAAAACCATTTTAGAAGAAAAAATGAATAAATAGATTTAAATTAATAAATATACTGAAAAAATAATTAAATTAATTAAAATGCTGAAGTAAAGAAGATTAGTGCAGTAAATAAATCAAAAATCAATATAATTGTATGTGAAAAAATTTAAATAATAAGATAAAAACAAATCCAATGGATACGTTTTTAAAATTATATTTAAAATTCAGAAATATGTATATCTAATATCCTATGGATTAAAAAAAATTGTCTAACCAAAAACTTAAAAAAAAGGCAAAACTATGTTGAAGAAAATTATTAAACGAAACTTTTTTGTAAAAAATTGTAAAATATGAATGCAAAATATTATATTAATTAATATTATATTTTATTAACTTTTATTAATTTAATCGAAATGAAAAAACAAACTTTTAATCAAACATTTAAATTTAACTATTTCAAGACGTGCACGAGCACCCTATGAATTCAAATCAAAACAAAAAATTGACACTGAATGTATGTATGTATGTATGTATGCATGTATGTATGTACGTTTTATTAAATAAAAAATTTAAATTTAATTTAATGAAACTAATGAAACTTATCTAGGTAGGAATTAATAAAAGTAAAAACACTGAAACTATTATTAATAAAAGTGGCAATAAGTTTAAGGCTAGTGGTTAGGTTAGGTTAAGTTGGAAGGGGTGTGGGTGATAATACAGCAAGCCGCACCATCTCACTCAGATTTTAGTGGATCCATTGCACTCCCCGGGGTATAGGTGGTTAGTGAGGAGGGATAGAGAGGGAGTTAATAGGAAGTTTTAGGTGTGGGGGCTGGGGGCCTCCTTGAAGGGATCATGACGTTATCTCGAATGACAAAAATATCGAATGCAAAAAATCTCGAAAAAAAAAAAAATCTCGAATGTAAAAATCTAGAACGATCAAAAATCTAGAATGAACAAAAATCACGAAAGACATAATCTCGAAATAAATCTCGAAAAAAAAATTCTTTCGAGATTTTTTTTTTACCTATTTTAAGAATTTAATCTAAAAAAAACGCATAATACATATAGCTTATCAAAAAATTTATTTTTCTAGGGTTAAACAAAAATATAACAGTCAACATAAATTATATTTCACTGGGTATATAACATAATATGAAAAATACGTCAATATGAACAAAAAATACAACTTTAAGGTCTTTTGAATATGAATGACAAACAAAACAAGAAAAAAAAATGTTATGTACATAGATATTTATGAATATACCTACATTAATATTATTCTACAAACTCGTGTTGTATGCGAGACTCCTAAGATAACCAACAAAACTCCTCTCTTCCTTTTCTTCCATTACTTTCAAAATTTGTTTTTCTATTCTTATATATTCCCGCCTTACCTTAGTTTCCTCACCCATTTGAATTTTTTCTATCAAGCAAGCAACCTGAATTGACTCATTACCCAAAATTTCAATTAATTTATAAAGGCCAATGTGTGCCCTTCCAACTAAAACTTTCAGCCTCCTATGCCAAGACTCAACTCTGTTTTGAGTTCTGGGTAAACTATCTTTTACTTGGTCTGCACATGACCAAAATGATGGGAAATACATAGGTTTACTTTTGGTGGTGCCAATATAATTTTTGTCAAACCATTTTCCAATTTTTTCACTACTTGCGCTGAATTGATTACTCAATGCGTTGAAATAGTCGCGAAACTCTTCCGCAGGGACAAAAGCTAAACATTTCACCATTCGCATTTGAAGACTAAATATTTCATCAGTTCCATATTTTTTGGCTAATCCTTCCTTCTGGATCTTGCGGTAAAGGATTTGACCCAAATGAAAAAAGCATCCTTTACACTTAGCTTCAGGAAAATAACTCTGTGCCGACTTGTAACTTGCCTTCTCAAAGTCAGATATAATAAATGAAGGAGCAAGGGTTATCGCATATTCGTTACAACATTTAAGTAGTTCCGAAAAAAATATATCATACGAAGCCCTAGACTTCGAGCTCATTACACAAAATACTACTAGAACAACTTCTCCCTTAACCATGCAATGCAAGAAAAAAAGTTGTCGCATAATAGACAGTAGCGTAGCTAGGTAGGTGAGGGCCCTGGGGCAGAAAATAAAATAGGGCCCCATTACAAAAATCGGTTTCGTTCTTGATTATAGCAAAAAAAAAAAGAGAAAGTTTAGAAGATAGGTATGTAATGTAATAGGAATTTTTTTACAAAAACTGTCAGCACAATATGTCCGTAAGGCATATAATTTTTAAAGCTTAGAATGCAGTTTATTTATAATAGCAAAAAATTGGTGGCTAAGAACAGAAATGTTTGTGGAATGTTTCAAAAAATCGTTAATGAACCAATACATTTTTGTGGCCTTCATTGATAAGTTCAGTTTTGCAGTACAAACATTTTGTTTTTCCTTTGAAAAAATAAAAGATCTATAAGAAATTTTAGCCTCAAACATTTTATTTTCGAGTCATTCCATATGAAAACGTCTTTTGAAAAAGCCAGCACATCTCAGATGTGTTTGACGTGAAGGTTTCAGGATATAGTACTAACCTTGAACTTTAAATCCTGGAAATTTGGTTTTGTTATTTTTATGTATTGTGCGTGCATAGGTGACTTAAGGAAGCGAAACTATAGGTCAATTGGACTTTTAAAACCGTTATTTTATTATGAAAAATTACTTGATTTTGTTGTTCTTAAAAGTCTTAAAGATACAAAAAAAACAGGTAAGGTATCCCCTCTCCTATGACGTTTTCCATTTTTGTACGTCTTTTTGCAAAACATCGATTTTTGTATTTCTTTTGATTGCAGTGACAAAAACACACACTTTTGCTCTTTATCAATTGGAATCGAATAAAATCGAAGTTTGGTCGCATCTCTCAAAGTTGGAGCAAAATCGGAGATGTGCTGGTTTTTTCGATAGACGTTTTCATATGGAATGACTTTTTCGTAAAAAAACAGTCCACATTACGCAAGCATTTAGTGTTAGAAGAAATAAGAACTTCACGTATACAAGAAACACCGACTATTATTATACCTGCATGTAAATCACAAAAAGAAACGACAAAAATAACAAACACGAATAGAACTCAAAAGCCATTTTGCTACACATATACTTATATACATATGTTATTAATTATAATCACGCCTATAACGGAATCCGATGAATGAGCTGCGGACGGAATCAGTTTCAATTCAGACATTTTTACTATGAGCGAAATGTCAGAATTGAGTCTGACTCCCTCCGCTCACTCATTGGATTTTGTAATCGGGGTGAATATAAATGAAATGTTTTCTGTCCGAAAAAAGAATGAAACCATTTCCCAATAATCTGCAAGAATAATCAATCTCGGCCGTATTACCGTGTACCAGAAGCAAAGTCAAAAAAGGCATTGTTCGTTTATGATCCCATTTGTCAGTTTTTATGGATTTTTTTGTTTTGCATCGATCACGTTAAAAGATCTGTGAAAACGATATCGCGATATACTTCCATTTTTTCTAGTTGAACTTCTCACCAAATAGCAACATATACTTCTGAAGATTATTCACAAGTCAAAATCTTTACTAGAGGCTGACATTTGAGAACAATATAAAAAATCAAAAACATAATGAAAATTAAATTTTTGTTGTCAAAACTGAAAATCCTTGTCGTTTTAATCTAAAATGTGACTGATTTTAAAGATTTAAATTCAGTATGAACGGCGACGGATTTATTTTAGGTGAAATTCAAAATATTAGGACGGAAACTTTTAGCAGTTCGTGATAGGCTATCCGAGACTTTATCAATAAGTGTTGAAACTGACCCTTAATATCCAAAACAAACTGAGCAAAAACTTTCTTAAAGTCAAGATGAAATTTTATTTTCGCTTCGAAAAATTGTTTCTGTCAGTCTCTGGGGCCCCCAAACCTTCGGGGCCCTGGGGCGCCGCCCCAGTTTGCCCCTAGGTAGCTACGCCGCTGCTATTGGAACTACTTCAAAAGTTCCGTCCATCAACCAGACTCTTGAAGACCCCAGCAATTGAAGGCTTTCTATCGTTCCCAAAATGATGAGCTTATTTTCATCAAAATCTTTTTCAGCCAACACAAAAAGATTTCCATCGATGTACCTGAAATAAATTTTTTTCCATGATGAAATAGGTATTATAAAATAAATTTTAATTCAACAATAAGAAAATTGAAATTATCCGAAATATGTATACATATATATATATACACATTTAGGCGATCATATTTTTTTAACTTTTAAGGCAGATATTTACCGTAAACGCTGAGGAATCTGTATTTCACTTAAACTTGAGGGCTCTTTTTCCATAAGACCTCTAACTCGAGCTATTTTTCGTTTTTGTGCGGTTTCAGAGGGTAAATTTACTCTGCATTCAGCTGGGACTTCAATCTTCGATTTTAAAATGATTTGAGAAGGTGGATCACATGTTGCCTTTCCTTTAGCTTTCACAGCAGAGTTGGATATGCTCATATGTTTTTTATGAGCGACTGGTGTATGCACGTGTTCTGATTAGATCTTCACTACACTATGCTTACTATTGTTCTTGACTGTGGTTACTCTTGCACGGCAATTATGAGATTTATTTAGTTCACACAGCCAATAAAATTTATTTTTTACACATTTGTTGGAATGGTAAATAAATCCATCGATTTCAATTTTAATCGATCCTTTATTAGTAACAATTTCGTTTACTTTCATTTTAACTTTTTTTAATCACAATAGGTATCACGTTTTAATAGGCGACCGTCCCGAGCAACACTAAATTTAGGTAGGTAGGTATGTACCTGTTTGTACATTTGCATGATTGCATGCGGAAATTTTCAATATTGATTCCGTTAGAGAGGTATTCTTAATCTAGAATTAATATTAATTTTTGAGACAGTGGTTAAAATTCGCGCGCGCGGATTTTAACCACTGTCTCAAAAATTAATATTAATTCTAGATTTTGGGCATTCAAGATTTTTTTTTCTAGATTTTTGTATTTCGAGATTATGCTTTCTAGATTTTTTTCTTCGAGATTTTTTGAATTCTAGATTTTTTTTTCGAGATTTTTACCTTCGAGATTTTTGCTTTCTGGATTATGAATTTCTAGATATCGTGGTAGACCCCTCCTTGAACCATCCTGAGTTCTGAATGAATTTCAGGATGTTCTTTTGTGGCAAGACGGAGATGTCACCCAGTTCGTCGAAAAAGTATTCTCCAAGGGCCTCTTTTCTGGTTCTAGCTAGGCTGGGGCATTCGCAAAGGAAGTGAGGGGAGCCCTCCTCTGCCTCTTCATCATGACACCCTCTACATAAGTCCGATGAGCTGATGACCATTCTTTTCATGTGGGTTCCCATTGAGTTGTGGCCCGTAACTAAACACCAACCATGAGAGATAATTGAGGCCTGCTTAGCTTGAGTAAGTAATCAGTTTTTTTTTTTTGAAATATTTGGCCATAGATTCCTAGAAACCCGACAAGTGTCGATGGATGACCATCTGACATTTGCAGCCTCTAAGAAACTTTGGTGTGTCAGAGGCTTCAATTTGGCTCGGATCAACAGATGAACCGCTTTTGGCCAGTTCATCCGCCATTTCGTTCCCGTGAATATCCCTATGTCCTGGGACCGATCTTAGGGTTACTGTGTTCGTTGCATTGAGTACTCTTAGCTCGTTCCGGCAACGATCGACCAGTTTGGACTTTGTGGTGATTGAGCAAATGGCTTTAATTGCCGCCTGGCTGTCTATGAAAATATTAATAGGCGTTTTTTATTGGTAAGTGTATAGGCAGTGCAGCAAACGGTTAACACAGTTAACAACAACAATCGAATAGTGTGGATAAGGGTGCAGGGAATTAACTTCACGGGAACTACCTTCACATGGGAATTAATTTCACCACTAGTGGGAATTAATTTCACTTTTTTGAAGTGAAATTACTTCCCACTGAAAGTGAGTAATAATTTCACTTTTTTGTGGGAAATAATTTCAC
Source organism: Dasysyrphus tricinctus (assembly GCA_963921185.1). Classification (NCBI taxonomy): domain Eukaryota; kingdom Metazoa; phylum Arthropoda; class Insecta; order Diptera; family Syrphidae; genus Dasysyrphus; species Dasysyrphus tricinctus. The sequence goes on along the minus strand of CAWUEQ010000078.1, from coordinate 23,037 downwards.
TTTAATGTGCGTTTCTTTAAATCCAGATTCTTTAAATGCCAAAGAAACTTTGCATACACCCAGCCTCGCACCTACCCCAAATCCTATAATGGGCCCAAGCAGGGGGGTTGCCCAAGCAGGGGGGTTACATACCACACTCTTTATTCGCCGTAATGCTTCCTGCTAGCACTGTATTTATGCACTGTATTTATGCTAACAGCAAGCATTACGGCGAATAAACAGTGAGGTATGTATGGGGGGGCATGCTGCCCCCCTGCAACCCCCCTGCTTGGGCCCATTATAGGATTTGGGGTAGGTGCGAGGCTGGGTGTATGCAAGTTTCTTTTGCATTTAAGGAATCGGGATTTAAGGAAACACAATTTTACATTTTTGTAATTTCTATCATATCATAGGTGGGAAATAACTTCACACAATTTTCGGATGAAATTATTTCCCACCTTAAGCCTAGTACGCAGATCGGGAAAAGACAAAATTTATCTCTACAATTCTAATCTCTACAAAAACTTTTCTAACGACCGCGCAAAAGTTTGAAGTTGGAGAGATAAAAAAAAACTGTCGTCTGTCATAATTAAAATATTCGTAAAAAAGTTTGGATTCTCGTCGAGATCGAATTTGGAAGCGCATCAAGCTTACTATTGCTCCCACAGAGGTTTAGGATAGTATTTTTGAAACAGATAATTATTTTCAGGAAGACTGTTTACATATATCAAACGCTTGTTTAAAAAGAAATTAATTAGATACTTATAATATGTTTTGATTTATTTACAGAATGCCGATACATGGCCCTCATGGACAGACTTTTTATCCTGTCCCGTTTGTTGTAACGAGTTTGCAGAATATCAACGCCCTCCAATAAGCTTAGGATGTGGCCATACAATATGCCGCACTTGTTTAGCCACACTTCAAAACAAGCAATGTCCATTTGACCAGGTTATTAACAAAAAACATTTTTTTTAATTAAAACAAAATATATTTCTAATTTGTTATTTATTCAAAACAGACCTCAATTACAACCGAATCAGAATCATCTGCCACAAATATACCCAGCGTCCGAAGTCTGTTGCCGGACGACAAACAATGCTATAAACTTGGAAAGAAATGCATCGAAAGTCTCGCCCTACATCTAAAGCCATTCATCAACAATGGCAACTTCGGAAGTCTACTTTCGCGACCAATGCAACGAAAATTAGTCACTTTAGTCAATTGCCAACTGATGGAAGATGAGGGCAGATCGAGAGCATTGCGAGCAGCACGTTCGCTGGGCGAGCGTACTGTCACTGAACTTATATTGCAGCACCAGAATCTGCAACAGTTAAGCTCAAATTTGTGGGCAGCTGTGCGATCACGTGGCTGTCAATTCCTTGGTCCGGCCATGCAAGAAGAAGTACTTAAACTAGTTCTATTAGCTTTGGAAGATGGATCTGCATTATCAAGAAAGGTTCTAGTAATGTTTGTTGTTCAACGCCACAGGCCTCAAAAACCAGTATAGGCCACGTTGTTCAGCTACTGTATCGTGCTAGCTGTTTTAAGGTGTCCAAAAGAGAAGCTGACTCTTCGCTGATGCAACTTAAAGAGGAATTCCGCACATATGATGCCCTTCGACGAGAGCACGATGCGCAAATCGTCCAAATAGCAACGGAAGCTGGTCTCCGGATAGCACCGGATCAGTGGTCGTTGCTGCTCTATGGTGATTCCATTCACAAGTCGCATATGCAAAGTATTATCGACAAACTTCAAACGCCACAATCATTCGCTCAATCAGTGCAGGAGCTAGTTATTGCTCTTCAGAGGACCGGGGATCCGGCAAACTTATCTGGTTTGCGAACTCATCTCAAACACTTGGCCAGCATCGATTCTAGTGTAGAAAATTCTGTTCCGACATGGCAAGAAGTGGCAAAAGCGCTGGACGCTGTAAAGCAAGTAGTCTTCGGGCTTGTAGAATTCGTTCAACATCATTGAAACCGCAAGCTCCAAGAATCGTCGACAACTAACCCCAACACCAAGTATAAAATCAGTCTTTGTCGAGATCTGACGCTACGAAGGATCTGTCCTCGTGGAACCAGTTGTACGTTCGCTCATTCTGATGAAGAACTGGAGCGGTACCGGGCAAAGAATAGAAAGAATAGTACAAAAACTCCAATTGTAAACACGAAGAAGACTGCTTCAGATTACCTGGACGCTCCGCCGTCTTCGTTGTCTTCATCGTGTCTCCCACCGGATGAATTGCCGTCGCCTTTAAGATTTGGTAGTGTAGCTAGTAAACCATCGCCCGTAGCGTCCATGTCAGCGCCTTATCACCCACAGCCGCAAGGAGGAATGCCATCGGCACCACCTAGCTATGTGGATTTGATCCCACCGTCAATGCATGGCCAGAGTCTGATTCCGCAATCCCAAAAACATCGCTATACGACAGCCACTACTCGGCGTTAAATTTCCCGCCACCACCACCTTTGCCAAGGAATTCTTCATCTGTTGTTGGCAGCGGCATGTCGCTCACATCTCCTCGATCCCACCATAGTAATTTTCCACAGTCTGGAACACAGCAGCCACCTGTAAAACAACCCGTATTCCATACGAAATCATGTCCAACAGCTAGTAGTTTTGGGCCATCTGATATGTACACGGGCTCAGGTGGTTTTAATAATCAAGTTCCATCTTCAATGCAACAGTCTGGAATACGACCTTCGCGTCATAATCCAGTTGGTCATACAACGTCCTAAATGGGCAGTGCTAACAAGTATGGAAAACTCACTGTGGACGGAATCCGCCAATCTAATCTATGGGACCATCAACGTCAGCAGCATCAGCATCAACATCAGCCGACGCAGCATCAACACCACCACCAGCAACTGCAGCACAGTGGAAACCTTATGAATATTGGTCTAAATCCACAAAGCGCTTCGTCGTACATGGGTGGCAATAACAGTAGCAACAGTGATGCACCCTCCAGCCCTATATTCCCTATCCATTCGGACAAAAAACATTTAGAGTATCTTAAGGATCTAGAGTTCACAAAGTCATCTGCGATCTTGTTGAACGGAAGCAAAATGTACAGGAATTCTGCTGCTTCCCAATTAGCTCAGCTGGTGAATAACAATAATAGCAACTCATCCACGAGTACCACCAACAGCAACAACCACAGAAGTAACAACATTTTGACTAAGGATGATCTTCTGAACGCGTATTGGCAACAGGGTGCATCATCTCAGAGCCTTCAAGACGTCAGTGCAGCGGCAAACTTGTTGCGCGATACACGTGATAGCTTTGTCCGTTCTGATTCGATCCTGGATGAGGATAATCTGCCTTTTGACGTTCCCACCTCGGTTAGTAAATTCGGTCCAATATGCCCAATGTACAAGGGATTTAACCACGTGAGCGATAGCTTAAGTGCCAACAACAATTGTGTAAACAACATTGCAGGACTTGCATCTTTCCAAGAGATTGCCAATCGGATGAGTGGTGCGTCAGCGTCGACACAGTCATGGCCTTACAACAATGACAATACGAACGCCAATAGCAAGCAAATGGATCCATCTAGCTCGTCATCTTTATTTAACAACGATCCGCTGGCAGTTAATGTTAATTTCGAGAGGTTTGGTGTGGGTCAAATTGGCAAGCGTGAAAGTAGTAACAACAACTTTAGACAAGTGCCGAACAATTTTCCAAATCTCAGAGATTTGCAAAAGTTTTCTTCCGAATTGCTGTCGTTCAATAATAATAATAATAACAACATCAATAATAATACATCACAAGGAAATAGCGGCAGCGGAAACACTTCGCAATACAACATAATTAGTCGCCACGGAAGCAATGCGGCAACAAACTTTGATTTTGGCCTGATAATGGACAGCAGTGATAGTAATATTCCTGGAAAGGTACATTTTTCAATAATATTTCTTGGTTTTTAAATATTTGGTTTCATTAGATTCAACGTTAAAAGCTACCCTTAAAACATGTATCATATGATTAGGTTGTGCCAAAACAAGTATTTAAGTTTGATAGACCTCCAAATTCTCCCCGTCTGCACCTCTTCAAATGCATCTACAAAAAAAGCCAATGCGGGGATTTTGAGGGACGTTGGATATGTTATAGAGGTTGCAATTCTACATCGATTCCAATATTAATATTTCATGAATTAACTTTTCCTGGCCTACTATACCTATCTCTGCTGTTAGTTATAGGCAAATAAGTAAAAAACCAAAAAGTGTGGTTTTTCACATTTTTTTTGCAATGATTTTTTTTCAATTTCACTAACTAAAAATTTTTTAAATTTTTTTAAATGATGCATTTTGATTGTAAATTTTATTTTCTACAAAAAAGGTTTTCAGCATTATCTCGAAATTTTGCTTCGTTTTCCATTGATAAAGAAAGAAATGAAACTCACAAATGAAGACAAAGAAGGCTTGCTGATGATGTTTCAGGAACTTACTACAAACAAAACAATTTCGTGTAGAAGGTAAGAAATTTTTGTTTGTGTACTATGATTCAAGATTCTTATTTTTCTTTATTTATTCCAGATTTAAAGATGAAGCCGATTGGGAATTAAGAATTAAAAAGAATAACAAGACAAAATAACAAAATTTTCATGTCAAATACAACAACAATACGGAATTATACCAAATTTTTGTTGTATTTTATAAATAAGATTTTTAAGGAGAGATAAAAATAAATTCAAAAACGTGGCTTGTTTCAGTAAAGAACTGTACTATTTAATTAAAATCGCTTGGGTTTTGTTAAAATTCAAAAAGTGACCTACTTTTTCTCCTGTTGCATTTTATCATAAACTTCCAGAGAAGGGTAAGAGTAAAAATAAACTCTCCTTCAACATTCTAAAATCTTTCATGAAATTTTTCATTTGGATGTGCATACGAAAACACAACAAAAATAATAAACGTAACTCAAGTCAATACATATGTATATTAAAGTTTATTTCAAATCTATCTTATTAAAATGTACTATGTACATATATGTGAATAAAATCATTCAGTTCCTTAATGATGTTACTTATCGTTAACAAATGTTTGTTCTTTGTATTTAAAAAAAAATCTTTATAATTATAAATATGTATGTAGTTATATTATACAGAGTTATCCATTTTTTTTTACAAATGGGATTTCTTTTTAAATAGTATGTTGTAATGAATATAATAGAATAATCCATGTCTTCGGTTAGGTCCCTTTGGGTTCGACCTGATGAGACATAGATTGTAAAGCTTCATCAAGCCACGATTGTTCGACGCGACTTTTTCGCAGTACTGAAGCCCATTGAGTGCAATACCTTGGTGTGACATCTTTAAGCGTTGCATCATTATTAAAAGCGAATACATATGCCAGATTTGATGATGCCATTGATTTCTGAAAAAAAGACTTGCATGTAATATGTTGAGTCTGAATTTTTGAAAATGTTTCAATACCCGAATGGAGTCCACGCAATTTACTTTTACTTTAAACAAATCGATACATATCCATTGAGCTTCCAACTCACAATAAACCTCGACCCACATATTGATGGCATTGTTTTTAATTTTACTCGGCGATTCATTCTCTGCAACAATGACTATATCTGGAATGGGAACAGGTTTTTCAATAAGCTTGGCTTCAATGGGAATCATCGTTTGATGAATTAAAAGAACTTACCCATTTCATGAATTTCTTTCCTTTTCCTCCAGGATTTGTCCAGGACGACGCACGACGGGAAATCATTCACAATAATAAAAAAAACGAAAGGTAAACAATGCTAAACAAAACTTTGCGAATGATGCGCTTGGATTTCGCGGTGGTTCTGGAGAGCCTTTACTGTTTTTTGTATCTAAAACATGTAATGCAGTGTTTTGTAAATACATATTAGAAATTTTTTTAATTTTTCAATGCCGCTGTCAAAATTTGTCCGGAAAAATAATGTTCCAATCATTATTTTTCCGGACAAATTTTGACAGCGGCGTCATAAAATTAAAAAAATTAAATGGAGACTTTTTTAGGCCTGTTTGGTAACTTGAAATCTTCACCAAGTTTCGTTTAACTTGGGTTTTTTTCGTATGGGCTTTGACAGCCAATTGTGAAAATTTCACTTTGTCAAACACACCTTTAAGTCAAACGTCACAATTTTGCGCGTGAACAGCGTACTGCTTGGAAAAAAATCGAAGACAAAATTTGTCCGGGGAAAAAAATTGTATGGGGGAAAAATTTTTTCCCGATCTGCGTACTAGGCTTTAAGGGGGAAATTACTTCACAAAAAAAAGGTGAAATTAATTCCCACTAGTGGTGAAGTAAATTCCCATGTGAAGATAGTTCCCGTGAAGTTAATTCCCTGCACCTGGATAAGTTAGTCAGTAAAAAATAGTGCATATAATAGTGCAGATAAGATTTGTGGAATGTTTGGAATAGAACAACACTTGGGCTTGCAGAAAAATATTTCCTACTTGAAGGTTGGCAGACCTTGATCATTGTTTTATAATGATCGAAATCGAAGAAAATCTTTCACAAAATGCACCGGCAATTAATTTCGATCAATACAAAAAAATAAAAAAGTTCGATAACAGTTCGATAACAGGGCGATGGTAATTAAAACGATCTAGCTTTGAGCGAAGAAACCACTAGTAAAAAACCCGCAATAAGAGCCTTGAAACAAAACCTCAACAAAAGCACAAGAATAAAATTTTCCAATGACGACAATAAATTTATTTGGTACAGTATACTTATACAGGGCTCGGCTGAGCGATGATTCTTCTCGTGTGTCCAAAATCCAAGTGGACGAGAAATAATTTTAATTGTACATCATAGGCAAAATTACTCAAAACTCTGACTCAACATAGCTGCAGATTTCCAATATAGCATAGCTTTTAACAAACAACTAGGTAAAGTACCGTAGCCAAAAGAGATAACAGATAAGAGATAATAGATTAGAGTTAAGCAATTTAAATAATACATATGTATGTGATGAAAATAACTCAATTCATAATTTGAAGTACAGTGAGTCAAAAATACAAATGATAGTTTATGATTTCAATAAATTGATCGATTAAATGAAAGTTAATAAATTTCAATTGATTTTAAAAAGAAACTAAAGTTCAAAACATTCCGGCCCCGCTGAAACACGTTTCAGGCAGTAGGTAGAGCTGCTAGCTTTGTAATCGGTCGAACGAATATTCCTCTGCTTGTTTGAATTGTTGCTACTCTCACAAGGCCATCTCGACCAGGATGAATGGCTGTTACTCTGCCAAGGAACCACTTAGTAGGTGGAAGATTTGGCTCTTTGACCACAACCAAGTCATCAGGTTTCACATTGTTGGTTGATTTTTGCCACTTATGTCGTTCTTGTAGAGTGGTAAGATACTCGTTCTGCCAACGCTTCCAGAATCCTTGAACCATATTCTGTAGATGATTCCATCTTGACAATCGGTTGGTTGGGATGTCTAATAAATTTGGCTCTGGTACGGCTGAGTACGGCTCACCTATAAGAAAATGTGAGGGGGTTAGTGGGTTAAGGTCTTCATCTGATATAGAGCATAAAGGTCGTGAATTTAAAATAGCTTCAATTTGGGTCAAAGCTGTATAAGGTTCTTCAAACGTCAATACAGAAGATCCTACAACGCGCTTCAAATGAAGTTTTATAGATCGAACTCCCGCTTCCCACAACCCACCAAAATGCGGGGTAGAGGGAGGAATGAAATGCCACGAAATTCCATCCATGGCAAGAGCTGTTGCGACGAAATCGTTGTGAGCTTGGGATAGGACAAGCTTATGCATGTCATCAAGGCAGCGCCGAGCTCCTTGAAAATTTGTCCCATTATCCGAATATATATTTGAACATTTACCTCGACGGGACACAAAACGCCGAAGTGCTGCTAAGAAGGCATCTGTTGTGAGGTCACTCACCAACTCCAAATGGATCGCTTTTGTGCTCATGCACACAAATAGAGCAAAATAAGCTTTGGACATCTTCGGGTTTCTCCCTTTTGATAGCTTAATGGTGAAAGGTCCAGCATAGTCACATCCAGTATTAGAAAATGGCCTGCTGGGGGTGATCCGCTGGAGCGGCAAGTCACCCATGAGTTGATGGCTGGTCTGCTTTTTTTGCATAAAACATCTTTTACACATATGCACGATTTTTCTTATCATATTTCGACTCCCCAAGATCCAGTACTGTTGACGAACCAGAACAAAGGTCTCTGTTACTCCAGTATGCAGGTTGCTTAAATGAATGTGAGTAGCTATGAGAGAAGAAAGATGATTATTTTCAAGAATTATAGGGTGTTTTAAGGAAAATGAAATGTTTGCGTGTTTGATACGACCGCCAACTCTCAAAATTCCATCTTTGTCAAGAAAAGCTGCGTATTTCAAGAGTTTTGATTTTGGAGGGAGCGCTTTATATTTTGTAAGGTGCCCGATTTCCTCATCAAAAGAAATTAGCTGATTATGTTTAAAAATAGTGTTCCGCGCAAGCTGAATTTCACTAAACTTGAGTTCACCAATTGTTCTATCAGCTTTGTTAGCTTTTTTAACACGGCTATTCGACGCGAACCGAATGCAATATGCCACAATACGTTGCAAAGAGTTCCAAGAAGATGATTTGTCGATGATATATTGGAGACGATTTGAGTCGGCGTTAACCACGAGAGCGATTTTTGATGTCGATCGTTCTTCGGCAATTACGTTTGAACTATTTGATTTATCGGCTAGTAATTTTGATGTTGGCCAATGGATTTGGTCCAATGACAGCCAGGACGGTCCAGTCCACCAAAGATGATGATCTGCTAGTTTCGATGGAAGAACTCCACGCGATGCACAGTCCGCTGGGTTTGACTCGGACGGCACGTGATGCCAAGAGTGCCGTGGAATTTCATCTAGAATAGCCGCAGTTCGATTTGCGACAAAGGTATTCCAACGACGCGGTGGAGACGATAACCAGTGAAGGACAACTTCTGAGTCACACCAAGCATAGACATGCGATATTTTAGTCTTAAGGCTTGTGATGATGCTGTGAACCAAACGACTGAGAAGAAGGGCTCCACACAGCTCAAGACGCGGTATCGAAACTGGTTTTAGAGGTGCTACTTTGGTTTTTGCAGCAATGATTCTACAGGTGTAATCGCCAGTTATGGTTTGAGTTCGTATATAGACTACAGCAGAGTATGCAAGTGAAGAGGCGTCAGAAAATCCGTGGAGTTCAATATTTTCTAATGATGCGAATAGGTTTCTGGGAATCTGAATCTGTTCGAAAAAGTGTAGCTCCTGCCGATAGCAACTCCACTTGTTAGCTAGTTGCGAAGGTAGTGGATCATCCCAGGTTAATTTATGTTCTGATGACCATAGCTCTTGGAACAGCATTTTAAATAACACAACAGAGGGAGCTAATAAGCCCAAAGGATCGAAGATTCTAGAAATTTCGGATAATAGGGTGCGCCTAGTTGGTGTTAGGGTTGGAAGCCTCTCCGACATTTTGAATGAAAACTTATCACTGGGGGGGTTCCAATACATTCCTAGCACTTTGATCAAGGATTTTGATCTTTCAGTATCAAACCACGAAAATTCACAATGTTCCTTTGGAAGAGTACCAAGTAAAGACCAGCAGTTCGAGTTCCATTTTCGCAACTCCAGTTTAGCTTCTGACAAAAGAGAAACAAGTTCCGATTTTAGTTTTATGAGGGTTTCCTGAGAATCTGCTCCCGTCATAACATCGTCGACGTAGACGTCTCGAAGTAAGATCCTTGATGCATTAGGATTAGTGGTTTTATAATCTTGCGCCAACTGCTGCAAGACACGAACTGATAGGAAAGGTGAGGAAGCTGTACCATAGGTCACGGTACGCAAGCGAAAATGTTGGATTTCATCAGACGAGTTCTCACGCCACAGAATGCGCTGAAAATCTGTATGTTCGTCAGCCACCCAAATCTGACGGAACATTTTAACGATATCAGCAGTAAAGACAAAACGGTGTTCACGAAATCTCAAGCAAACACCAAACAAGTCACGTTGAATGGGAGGACCGATTAACAGGCTATTGTTCAGGGAGTTTCCATTCGTATCTTTGGCGGAGCCATCGAAGACGACGCGAAGTTTGGTGGTCTTACTATCGGACTTCAACACTGCGTGATGAGGCAAATAAAAATGAGATTTAGTAGTGGCTTTTAGATCAGACGGTGAAATTGCTTCCATATGACCGAGCCCAAGGTACTCCTTCATAAACGTTGAGTACATCTGTTTGAAGGCAGAATCGATAGAAAATCTACGTTCCATTGCGTACAAGCGAGAAACAGCTGACTTGTACGTATTCTCAAATACAGGTGTAGAATTCTTAAATGGCAATTGAACCACGTACCTTCCATCAGGAGCACGAGAAAAAGTTTCAACAAAATGCGACTCAGCTTCATCATCAAAAACTGATTGGGCGGTAGGAATGAGCACTTCCTCAATTTCCCAAAACCTTTGTAAAAGGTTATCAACGTCTAAAGAAGCATGTAATGACGAAACCGGAGGTGAAGACTCTAAAAGCTCACCAGTAACTATCCAACCAAAAGAAGTACATTGCGCTATAGGAATCCCTTGCGAACCTTGAATTTTACCAGCTTCCATAATATTCCACAGCCTATCTGCACCTAACAACACATCGATCGAACCAGGAACATTAAAAAATGGATCAGCCAACTCTAAATTTTGTATGTGAGTCCAACTTGAAATATCGAATGGCAGAGAAGGCAAGTTAGAAGTGAGTTTACCGAGTATAAATGCATCTACAAGTAATTGATTGTTATTATTGAACCGAGAACATAATTTAAGTGAAACACGACCCTTTGTATGACCAGCTTCAGATGCAGAGAGACCTGTGATAGGAATCCTTGTATGCTTTCGACTGAGTCCGAGTTTTTGCACAAATGATTCGACGACAAATGACACCTGAGATCCAGTATCTATAAGAATCCGACAGTAAACTGGAACACCCTGACTGTTTTTAACTGTGGCCAAGATAGTTGGCAGTATGGTCTGCTTCGAACAACAATTTTTGAGAGAATGGTTACTTATGATTTGTGGAACCGAAGAATGTGTTGACGGACCTGCTGCTGAATCAGGGCAATTGAAGGACAACGACGTTTTGGTAGAAGAAGGTGGTGAAGACGAAGATGACGAATTCTGATCCTGAGGATGGACCAGAGAGTGGTGACGCGACTTGCAAACACGGCAACGAGACGCAGAGTGGCATCTATACGACGAATGTCCACTTCTCAAACAGTTAAAGCACAGGGAGTTTGCTTTGACAAATGCACGACGCGGTTCAATATCAAGAGCAATAAATTTAACGCACTGAGATAGGTTATGGGGTTCTTTACACTTCGGACAAGAAGCCTTTGCCTGAGGAGATTCTGCAAAATGCGCTTTGATATTGCTGCCATGAGGTTTACTACGCGAAGGAAGTAATCGTGCCACCGCACCGGTTTGCATGACTCTAATGCATTGCACCGAGATTTTAAAAAGTCTAATAGTTCATCTATTGTATTTTCCTTTTCAGAAGAAGTTTTCCCTGCCCAAGCGCGTTTTGTATCGCTGTCTAGTTTATCAACTAAAATAAAAATCAACCACGGATCGCGACCGGTAGATTCAAGGGCATTGAGACCACGAATAACCTCACCTGCGCCATCGGTTACCTTCCGTAAGGCATTAACGTTGCTGCCAGTCACAGAAGGCAATGACAAGAACATATTTATGAATGATTGAGAAATGAGATTCTTGCGATTGTAGCGTTCTTCAAGCCGCTCCCATGCATCGATGATCCGATTAACATAAGATTTGGTACTAGTTGCTAGGAACGTTAACTTTGTCATAAAGTACCATAAAATAGGCTTTCGGGCAAAAACTGTGAAAAATGATAAGAAATGGTAAAGTTTGAATGGATATATCTGTCAATTTTCCAATAATATGGCTTTTTTAACATGCCATATTAAAGCCCTTAAACTCCAGTCTACTTTGTTAATGCATGTTTAGAGCGTATCTTTGCTCCGAAAAAAGTTATGCGCAATTTAGAAAAAATTAAAATCTTTGATTTTTCGATTTTTTTATGTTGGTTTTTGTTTACTTTTGCTGCTTAAATTTTTTTAAAAAATTTTCCAAAATATCTATTTCGATAGAAAATTTAATTTTGAACAAAAAGTATTATATGTAAAATTGTCAAATTCAGCTTAGTTTCGAGTTATACCAAAAATACTGAAAAGTGGCCAGTGTGACCATTCTCTCAGAAACGCATGAGTGAATTTAGTAGCATTCTGTGACGCGAATGTGTTTAATTAAATCAGCAGCGTCGCCCCGAAGCAATGATTTCAGATAACGAAATTTCTGAACAGCGGTCAAATTAATATTACAATCGATTGCACCGGTAAATTGGTCCTTGAAACTTGGCCAATCTTTAAAATCCCCGGAAAACTCTTCAATATTCATCGCAGGCAAATTAATAGTTTTAGGCTGATGACTTGAATTAAGTTTTTCTAGAAACGAAGCCTGTTGATCGGCAAGTTTTTCTACCACGAGGTGATCGGAAGCTTCGCATGCACGTTTTTGTTCGCGAAGCGCTTTCGAAATTGTTGACTGAGCATAAAAATACTTAGACTCGTATTCTATGAAATCGGGCTCAGGATTAACGTAGTCTTTAGTTCCCGAAAGCATTAAAAGTCCACAATGAATTTCATTAAAATCTGACCATGCTTCTTCCAATTTTTGCAGCTGGATTTCAAGCATTTCTATGGTCACTTTATCGTCTATACCCCTAGCGAATGTTTCCGACCGCGTAATACATCCATTTAGGTGACCACGTTTTACTTTTTGCTCATTCATTTTTTACGCACCAATAAAAAAAAAACCCACAAATGTTCTATAATCCAAGCAAGGATTCTTTCAATCCGACGACGAAGGACCAAAAATATGTTTTATAATGATCGAAATCGAAGAAAATCTTTCACAAAATGCACCGGCAATTAATTTCGATCAATACAAAAAAATAAAAAAGTTCGATAACAGTTCGATAACAGGGCGATGGTAATTAAAACGATCTAGCTTTGAGCGAAGAAACCACTAGTAAAAAACCCGCAATAAGAGCCTTGAAACAAAACCTCAACAAAAGCACAAGAATAAAATTTTCCAATGACGACAATAAATTTATTTGGTACAGTATACTTATACAGGGCTCGGCTGAGCGATGATTCTTCTCGTGTGTCCAAAATCCAAGTGGACGAGAAATAATTTTAATTGTACATCATAGGCAAAATTACTCAAAACTCTGACTTACCATAGCTGCAGATTTCCAATATAGCATAGCTTTTAACAAACAACTAGGTAAAGTACCGTAGCCAAAAGAGATAACAGATAAGAGATAATAGATTAGAGTTAAGCAATTTAAATAATACATATGTATGTGATGAAAATAACTCAATTCATAATTTGAAGTACAGTGAGTCAAAAATACAAATGATAGTTTATGATTTCAATAAATTGATCGATTAAATGAAAGTTAATAAATTTCAATTGATTTTAAAAAGAAACTAAAGTTCAAAACAATCATATAAGGATGTGTTCGTTTTATTTATGCTTTATTTTTACTAGTCACCACTAGGTGGCTTTGAATATTAAGATACGATTAGACGATCATTGTAAATATTCCATGCCATGACTCTTACATTTACTTTCTTTTCAGACAAATAACTATCACTCCATTTCTAATAGAAATCATTATTGGGTACTTTCTGGTAAACACTCTCACTAAATGTACTGTAAATTATACAAATGTAGGTACGTAGACTATGTTTGTTACTTGTCAAGTAAGAGTCTGAAAATCTCTTTCTATCATCCATAAGCATGCTTAAAACCGAAAATGCTACTAAATTCACCCATGCGTTTCTGAGAGAATGGTCACACTGGCCACTTTTCAGTATTTTTGGTATAACTCGAAAACTAAGCCGAATTTGACAATTTTACATATAATACTTTTTGTTCAAAATTAAATTTTCTATTGGAATGGATAGTTCAAAAAATTTTACGAAAAAATTTAAGCAGGAAAAGTTAACAAAAACCAACCTAAAAAAAAATAAAAAATCAAGGATATCTAAATTTGTTTATAAATTGTGCATAACTTTTTTTGAAGCAAAGATAGGGTCAATACATGCAGAGAAAAAATAAAGTAGAGACTTAAAGCCTTAATATGGCATGTTCAAAAATTAATATTTGTTCAAAATTGACAGAGATATTCCCGTTCAAACCTTATCATTTCTTATAATTTTTCGCAGTTTTGGCCCGAAAGTCCCTTTTTCGGTACAATATGGCAAATTTCACTTTCGTAAAAATGTTCGAAATAAAAATTTCGATATAATATGACATTAGAACTATAGAGAATTTATAAATAGGATATAAGTTCGCAATTTCGTTTTTCGGCTGTTTTTTTAATGCTTTCAGACCTACAGACCGAACGGCTGATCCGATTAACATAAGATTTGGTACTAGTTGCTAGGAACGTTAACTTTGTCATAAAGTACCATAAAATAGGCTTTCGGGCAAAAACTGTGAAAAATGATAAGAAATGGTAAAGTTTGAATGGATATATCTGTCAATTTTCCAATAATATGGCTTTTTTAACATGCCATATTAAAGCCCTTAAACTCCAGTCTACTTTGTTAATGCATGTTTAGAGCGTATCTTTGCTCCGAAAAAAGTTATGCGCAATTTAGAAAAAAATTTAAAAATCTTTGATTTTTCGATTTTTTTATGTTGGTTTTTGTTTACTTTTGCTGCTTAAATTTTTTAAAAAAATTTTCCAAAATATCTATTTCGATAGAAAATTTAATTTTGAACAAAAAGTATTATATGTAAAATTGTCAAATTCAGCTTAGTTTTCGAGTTATACCAAAAATACTGAAAAGTGGCCAGTGTGACCATTCCCTCAGAAACGCATGAGTGAATTTAGTAGCATTTTCGGTTTTAAGCATGCTTATGGGCCAAACAAACATATTTAATAATAAAAACCCTTGCACGTTATTGTTCCTTTTTAAAAGGTCTATTCAATAGGCTATAATAGGCATTTGAAATAAGAAAGCAATTTTAGTAAAACTTAAAAACAAAGCTATAAACCCCAGTTATATTACACATAGTGGCTAGATTTATTTCTACATAATTATGGATTGCCATGATGACATATGTTTAAACATTCACACACAAAAAATTAATGGCAATCTGATGTTAAGTCGTAAAACTGGCCAGGCCAGGATTAGCAGGTTCATTCTTCATTGTACATATATGTATTGTAATTATTTGAGGACTGGTGTCATTGCGACGACTTTAATGGCAATGTTTAATGCCATTTTACCCTGTCATTATATGGCAAAATTTAAACCATGTACACGACTATAGCATTAATGGGCAGAAAATTTAAGACATAATGGAACTTTGTCACTTCCCTCAGAAATGTCAATTCCAACGGAAACACTAATGGCAGATTTAAACGACTGGCAACTTGTCATAATATCGTCTATTTTCTTAAAGCCTGGTCAAACAGAGTGCGGTCTGGCGGTCTTTATAAAAACTTAGAAACAAAATTTGACTGCTAACTTTCCCAGTAGGGTTTTGACAATCCCACTGGACCGCGCTCTATTTGACCTGACCTTTAATATTTAAGACTTCATCAAAATCGGGTAAAAGGCAGTTTTGTGACATAAGTTTGGACAGTTTTTAAAATACCCAGCATAAACGAATAATTATCTGTTTGGTTTTTGAGATTGTAATTTGCGAGGAACAATTTGTTAACTCAAATTTCTTTTATTTTGGCAATTAAAATGCAAATTTTAGTACATACCTCAACATTAACGTTAATAAAATTTCTACAATTTTGAAGAATTTAGATTTAAAAATATTTTAAATCCCATTTTGTTCGTTTATTCGACATTCGTTGGTCATTCCCATGTGCATAGCCCTTTATTCAACTTGACATACAAAAAGCAATACTTTTTCAACACATCCCTTAGCTTTTTTAATTGTGAATTGGATATAGGAATGATTTTATTTGTTTGTTTTCGACAATAATCAACTAATTAGGATACATCATAGTGTAAAAGGGCAAAAAATTGAAAGAAAATTATATAAGCAAGACATTTATCATAGGTGCAGTAATGCAAATTCGAACAAACGCCATTTGGAACCATTTAAAATCCATTTTTGTTTCCAAATATTATTTTTTTTCAATAACAGCTGATTTTGACAATGTTAATGCCACAGATACCAACTTTGAGATTTCAATTAAGAGTGGATATAAAAGTGAATATACGTTTTATTCGGACTCGCATTGCTGCGCTATTCATAAGTTACCATAATAAAAAACGCCTAATATTATTGTTGACTAGGGTGTCCATAACTTGTTTGAAAAAATGAGGACATTTTCAAAGCTCCAAACTTTTACTGTTAGACCCCCCCCCCCCTCTCACTACAAAATCATTAAAATAATAGATAAATATGATCAAAAGTTTATTTTATAAAAACATATATTTATACATGTAATGTTTGTATGTTCAAAAGAAGCAGCAGTTTTAGTTCTAATAGGTACATATATTTGACATAAGTTAGTATATTTTATAAACGCTTATTTGCGCTGACTTCAAACTAATAAAATTTAAATAAATAGTTACTAATTAAACTCAAAATATTGCAGAATTTTATTACAATTTAAGCAATCATCGTGTCCTGTATCCCCGGCTGGGGCATAGGGCGTCAACAAAACGTCTCCATCCTTCACGGTCTGCTGCAAGGTACTTAAGCTGTGGCCACGTCTTTCTCTGGGATTCTGCTTCCGCTAAGACAGTTGATTTCCATGTTGTTCTTGGTCTTCCAACCCGCCGTGCACCCTGAGGATTCCATTCAAAGGACTGCTTTGCAATTTCATCGTTTGGTTTCCTCAGTGTGTGACCAATCCAACGCCATTTACGCTTTCTTATGTCGACGTCCAGCCGCTCTTGACTTGTCCTGCGCCACAATTCCTCATTTGATATTATTTGTGGCCAGCGAATCTTTAGGATGTGGCGAAGACAGCGATTCACAAAAGCCTGCAATTTCTTCGAAATGGTAGACGTGACTTTCCAGGTTTCACAAGCATATAACAGCACGGATTTGACATTGGATTCGAAGAATCTCAACTTAGTGCGTAAGGAGATTTGACTGGATTTCCAAACTGGGGACAGAGTACCGAAGGCAGCACGAGCTTTATTTATTCTACTTTTAACGTCCAGATCCGTACCACCGTTTGCAGAAACAATACTGCCAAGGTAGTTAAATTGTTCCACTACTTCAACTGGCGTCTGGCGTAAAATAATACGCTGCTGTGTGGAGCGGCCTGTGAGCATTATTTTTGTCTTTTTGCTGTTAATTCTTAGACCACTCGACTCTCCCTTCACTTGCAGTGCTTGGCACATCCCGTTCAGCCCACTGATGTTATTTGCCAGTAGACATATGTCATCGGCATAGTCTAAATGACTGAGCCTTTCGAACGGTCTCCATTGAATGCCCTGTCGCTCAGCTGTACCAACACTGGCCGTCAATACGTCGTCCATCGCCAGCAGGAAGAGAATTGGCGATAGAACATCCCCTTGTCTCACACCCTGTTGCACTACGAAGGAGTCGGATAGCTGCCCATTGTGCAAAACAAAACACCTCGCGTTGTTGTAGGACTCTTTAATAATGGCAACAATTTTTGGTGGAATTCCTCTACCAAGCAACGATCTCCATATACATTCTCGGTTAACTCGATCAAAGGCCTTTTCAAAATCCACGAACATGAGGTAAAGCGGTGATTGATATTCCATCGACTGCTCGAGGACGATACGCAGGGTGTTGATATGGTCGACACACGATCGACCACTGCGGAAGCCAGCTTGATGCCTCTTGAGTGTAGACTCGATTCTATCCTTTATTCGCTCGAGTATGATTGTTGCCATTAGTTTTGGGAAAACGGCCAAAACGGTGATACCACGCCAATTGTTGCAATTCTTTAAGTCACCTTTCTTTGGCAACTTAACAATCACACCATCCTTCCAGTCCCTGGGATAGCTTTCGTTTTCCCAAATGTTTTGTATCAGCGGATGTAAAATACTAGGCGCTGCTACGGGATCGGCTTTCAGGAATTCAGCTGGTATTCCGTCCAGTCCAGCTGCCTTGTTGTTTTTGAGGAGATTTATTGGTGTACGAATTTCCGATTCTGACGGGGGTTCGATGTCAATACCCCTATAGGACCTGCGCATCTCGTTTAGTTGGGGCACTTCAGCACTCTGCTCAACTGAATCCTCATTTAGCAGGGCACAAAAATGGTCCTTCCATCTACGAAGCTGATCCTCAATTGATACCAAAAGTGTGCCATCCACATCCATTACAGGATGATTGGTGTTGCTTTTTTTCCCGATAACATCTTTGGCTATTTGGTACAATTCCCGGATATCTCCTCTTCTGGCAGCGCTTTCCGCATTATCTGCGAGTCCATTCAACTTCACCCTCTTGTCACGTCTCACACAGCGGTAGACCATCTTATGTGCAATGCGGTACTCTCTTCGCAAGTCAGCCTTTCGTTGAACATCAGCTTCGGCATTTATTTGGATTTTCAACGATTTGCGAAGTTCGATCTTATCCCAGGTGTCTTGGGATATCCAAGAGTCTCTACGTCTCGTTCGCTTGGGTACAGTTTCGGATCCAGCCTCCATAAAAAACACTTTTAATTTCACCCCACATCTCATCAATTGTTGAATTCTGGATTCCATTTAATGACGAGGCTCTGTCGTTAAGGGTGGTGACATAGTTTCGACATATGTTGGGGTCATTTAAAGCATTAGTAATGAATTTTGTTCTCCTTGCTGCATCCTGCGCTGGTTTTTGTACGGCAGCGGTTCGTAGTTTGAGACTCATCAGAACCAAATGGTGGTCGCTTCCCACATCGGCATTTCTTATACTCCGGACATCACACATAGACTTCCTCCATCGCTGCTGAATCATGATATGATCAATTTGGTTTTCGGTTTGACCATCCGGATGCACCCAGGTAATTTTGTTGCACGTCTTATGCTTAAATACAGTCCCACCTATCACAAGACGATTCGCGTTACAAAAGTCGACAAGCAAGTCACCATTTTCATTCCGTGACCCCACGCCATTTCTTCCCATCACGCGTTCCAGTCCGTAATTGTCTGAACCGACTTGGGCATTAAGGTCTCCCATAACGACTATGATGTCGGCTCTCGGAACACTACTGTAAACCGAGTTAAGATGAGTGTAGAATGCGGTTTTGTCTTCCTCGGTCGCTTCATTTGTGGGGGCGTAGCACTGAATAATTGTGACGTTACGAATTTTTGAACGAAACCTTGCTGTCATTAATCTCGCAGAAATGGGCGCCCATGAGATCAAACTACGCCTCGCTTTTTCGCTCAACATAATTCCGACACCATGCAGTCTTTGGCCACCCTCTCTTTCATCTTCGCCGGAATACAGCATTCTCGTCTGTCCAGTGTCTGATCTGTATTCAGCTCTTCCCCTCCACTTAGTTTCGCTTATGCCCAGGATACTGATCTTTAGGCGAAGCATTTCACGCTCAACCTGCTCGTATCTACCATCGCTGTACAAGGATCGAACGTTCCATGCTCCGATTTTCGTACGTATGCGGTAGCCAAAAGTAACATTTGCGCTTCTTGAAAGACTTCTTCTATTTGTCAACGATTCATTTATTACTATGGCGTCTTGATTGACGCTCGTACATGAAGGATGCCGCACCCCCAAATCCGATGTGCGGTTTACTGCAGCCGAAGCTACAGAAGGATTTTCTATAAAAAGATTACCTCTTGGGGACTCATTTCCATTTGTTGTCATAATTCATGTATTTGCATATATCCTTCCACCATGGTGTTTTCCGAGATATGATTAATAACATACATAAGCTCAGATTTGACAGGCACACCCGCCTTTTGTATGGTCAAACACATAACTGCTCGAGGCCGCCCACTGTGGGAAAACAGACGCCTTTTGTAGCCGCCCAATATGGGTTACAGACGCTACCTGCTGCTGCCGTTGGCCTTTTACCAAAAAAAAAAAAAAAAAAAAAAAAAAAAAAAGCTCCTCCGCCACCAGACTATCATGCCGTTGACCGCCACCTGCAGTTCATCCGCCTTAAGGGGGCTTTTAACCATCCCGAGGACAAGTTTGTGCCCTGACCAGCATAGCTGGGTTGTCTGCTTATCCCGGCATCCATTCGGTCCCCCTGCACGTTAGCGTTACCCGCCCTCTACCACGCGGAGGTGTGCATAGGGATTTTTTATTTATTAATAATTTAAGCAAAACAGACATTAATTTTCTTCCGAAGTGTTATATTTTTGGGAGCTTCGAGTTTGATTAAGATACTTATTTTCATTTAAAAATGTTTCATAAAACTTTTGACAGCTAAAATCTTTTAAGTTATAAGCAACAATGAGAATCGATTTAACAGTTCCTACTTTCCTACATTGCGAACCCATTAACGAGAAAATACGTTCCACGTTCACATTTTGTCCAGGAATACAAAAAAAGACTGACACATTTTTAAGAGTTCTGAATACAACTCAAGATTTGTAGACGAACTAAAAAAACTGACCCACTTTTGAACAGATATTTTGTTTTTAAAGTTTTCATTTTCAAGTTCTTTCGAAAGAAACTTGTTTAAAAAGCAAAATTGGTCAAACAACTTCGAGTCATCTAGCAAAACTTCCTTAGAAATTAAGTAATCGATACTCTTTTCTAAGTCTTCCCATACTAAAGCAGTCTCGTTCTACGCTGACATTGGGTCAGCCTTCTACCGTGGCTAAGCGCCAAAACTTCCCCCAACCTACACCAAAAACACCATTGACAACCGGGAATGAACACCCTGAGGACGATTAAGTCAGCTGACTTTTAATTTAAATTTTTTGACATGTAATTTATATATCTATAATTTGTTAAACTTAAGACATTGTGTAACGTTAGGCCCCCTATGTGCCAACAAATGTAAATTTATCATAGTATCATATTAGTTATAAGATTGTATATATTATGTTCAATAAAAGAAATTGAATTGAATTGTCTTCCCATACTAATATTCTTTTTCTAAATTCATCCAAAGAAAACACACAAACCTCTTTTTGTAGCAATTAAAGCAGTCTTTCTTGAAAATGTCTACTTCGTCTTCAAATCCTTTTTTATTTAAATTATTCCGTATTGATTTTGTTCTTAAAGGAATAAAAAGCTGATCATATCTGTTTTTCAAAACAGTTTGAAGAGATTCTAAAACCATGGATACTTCTAGGAGCGAATTATTTTCTTTTTCTAATTCTTTAGCTTTTTCATTAAATATGAAAGTGAGTGAATGTACGAAGTACAAAAAAGCTTCGGATAAATCAGATTGAAAAAACTTTTTTAAAAGAATGGGACAGTTTTCGTTGGATAAAAAATAAGCTTTTAAAGCAGGATATACTTGAAGGACTCTATTAACTGCGGGAAACAAAGACAGCCATCTGGTGGTACAATGACGTAGCAAATCTTTGTGTTCTACTTCGAGCGAAACGCAAAAGTCCTTTAGACTTTCATTTCTAGTTGTATATATCGTCGGTATGCTGCAAAAAGAGCTCAAGTCACATATTTGTGTTTCTGAGTTATTGAAGATTTAAACTTTATGGCCACTGGAAAAATCAATAAGTAGTTTCGATTTGTAAATGGATATTAAAATCTGATAGTTAAGGCAACTATAAATAAGACGAAAGAAAAAAATTCTATGCAATTTAATTTATTTAACTTTTTTTTATACAAAAATAAAATCAATCTTGGACATGGACCTTTTTTGCATTAATAAATATTTTTTAATGGACATGTGTCTTTTTGTATGAAAATCTTTTGCATTAGTAATTTAAATTTCAAAATTTTTAATCATAATCTGATTCCGAGTCCTCGTTTATATCGGGTTCTGGGGCCCTATTCCTGGTGGTTTTGCTTGTTTTCAAGCTTTTGTAAAAGTGATGAAACTCATCCGGGATGGCTCCTGACTTGCAGAGATTAAGTAAATCTTTTTTCTTTTCAATACTTATAGGAAGGCTACTTTTATACACCATTTTAATGTTAACTTCTTTCAAATCTATGGGCCGACCTTTACCGAAAACCCGTATTTCTTTATAGGCTTCATTGTGGTCGTATCTGTACTCCATCACACCAGGTTTAATCTTTTGGTACCTAAAAGATTTTACTTTCAACCAGTTCACCTTATCTCCATTTTCGTCCAAATTTTTGAAAACAAATTAAATACAAACTTAAACTAAAGATCTACATCATTAAATGATTTGTTAAAGTCGGGACGTACCATTTGATTCTGTGGAATTTGCTTATGAAGCTGTTGAAGTACTGGGATTGCATAAATTTATATCACAATTTTTATTGGAATGTCCTAAATGTATTTTGGCATTAAGTTAAAAAAAACATTTTTTGTACTTGCTATACTGAATCAAAATTATTACCTTTTTTTAATGCAAGTTGAAGAAGAATAGCACTTCGGCTTGAGAAATTCATTTTGATTTTTTTACAGCAAATTTCAAAGTTCAACCTCTTCACATTAACAACTTTCAACAATGATAATTTCCTAAATGTAAACTCAAAGCGAATCATACCAAAGATATTGGGAAATCCCCCTATAACAAATTTTTAAGTAGGCTATGAAATATTTTTTTTTCTGCTGGATGTATTTGCCTTGAATTTGGGGACTTGAGCTTTTCTTGCAGCAAAAAATTAAAGTAAATAGAGAAAAAATATTTATGTAAAAAAGACCCAGGTCCACTTGGGTCTTTTTTGCTCGACACATTTGGGTGTTTTGGACTTAGGATGAATTGTTTTGATACAATAACTACAAAACTACTTTAAATAGACATGGGATTTTTTCACAGGGCATAGACTATGACTTTTGGGACATTTTTGCATCATTAAGTCCATTTCACAAAAAAGTGGACTTGAGACCTTTTTGCAGCACACCGACGATATGGCAAAATAATTGTAG
>CAWUEQ010000077.1:0-21848 GCA_963921185.1 Dasysyrphus tricinctus | reverse complement strand
AACATGCAACATGCAACATGCAACATGCAACATGCAACATGCAACATGCAACATGCAACATGCAACATGCAACATGCAACATGCAACATGCAACATGCAACATGCAACATGCAACATGCAACATGCAACATGCAACATGCAACATGCAACATGCAACATGCAACATGCAACATGCAACATGCAACATGCAACATGCAACATGCAACATGCAACATGCAACATGCAACATGCAACATGCAACATGCAACATGCAACATGCAACATGCAACATGCAACATGCAACATGCAACATGCAACATGCAACATGCAACATGCAACATGCAACATGCAACATGCAACATGCAACATGCAACATGCAACATGCAACATGCAACATGCAACATGCAACATGCAACATGCAACATGCAACATGCAACATGCAACATGCAACATGCAACATGCAACATGCAACATGCAACATGCAACATGCAACATGCAACATGCAACATGCACATGCAACATGCAACATGCAACATGCAACATGCAACATGCAACATGCAACATGCAACATGCAACATGCAACATGCAACATGCAACATGCAACATGCAACATGCAACATGCACATGCAACATGCAACATGCAACATGCAACATGCAACATGCAACATGCAACATGCAACATGCAACATGCAACATGCCAACATGCAACATGCAACATGCAACATGCAACATGCAACATGCAACATGCAACATGCAACATGCAACATGCAACATGCAACATGCAACATGCAACATGCAACATGCAACATGCAACATGCAACATGCAACATGCAACATGCAACATGCAACATGCAACATGCAACATGCAACATGCAACATGCAACATGCAACATGCAACATGCAACATGCAACATGCAACATGCAACATGCAACATGCAACATGCAACATGCAACATGCAACATGCAACATGCAACATGCAACATGCAACATGCAACATGCAACATGCAACATGCAACATGCAACATGCAACATGCAACATGCAACATGCAACATGCAACATGCAACATGCAACATGCAACATGCAACATGCAACATGCAACATGCAACATGCACATGCAACATGCAACATGCAACATGCAACATGCAACATGCAACATGCAACATGCAACATGCAACATGCAACATGCAACATGCAACATGCAACATGCAACATGCAACATGCAACATGCAACATGCAACATGCAACATGCAACATGCAACATGCAACATGCAACATGCAAACATGCAACATGCAACATGCAACATGCAACATGCAACATGCAACATGCAACATGCAACATGCAACATGCAACATGCAACATGCAACATGCAACATGCAACATGCAACATGCAACATGCAACATGCAACATGCAACATGCAACATGCAACATGCAACATGCAACATGCAACATGCAACATGCAACATGCAACATGCAACATGCAACATGCAACATGCAACATGCAACATGCAACATGCAAACATGCAACATGCAACATGCAACATGCAACATGCAACATGCAACATGCAACATGCAACATGCAACATGCAACATGCAACATGCAACTGCAACATGCAACATGCAACATGCAACATGCAACATGCAACATGCAACATGCAACATGCAACATGCAACATGCAACATGCAACATGCAACATGCAACATGCAACATGCAACATGCAACATGCCATGCAACATGCAACATGCAACATGCAACATGCAACATGCAACATGCAACATGCAACATGCAACATGCAACATGCAACATGCAACATGCAACATGCAACATGCAACATGCAACATGCAACATGCAACATGCAACATGCAACATGCAACATGCAACATGCAACATGCAACATGCAAATGCAACATGCAAAGCAATGCAACATGCAACATGCAACATGCAACATGCAACATGCAACATGCAACATGCAACATGCAACTGCAACATGCAACATGCAACATGCAACATGCAACATGCAACATGCAACATGCAACATGCAACATGCAACATGCAACATGCAACATGCAACATGCAACATGCAACATGCAACATGCAACATGCAACATGCAACATGCAACATGCAACATGCAACATGCAACATGCAACATGCAACATGCAACATGCAACATGCAACATGCAACATGCAACATGCAACATGCAACATGCAACATGCAACATGCAACATGCAACATGCAACATGCAACATGCAACATGCAACATGCAACATGCAACATGCAACATGCAACATGCAACATGCAACATGCAACATGCAACATGCAACATGCAACATGCAACATGCAACATGCAACATGCAACATGCAACATGCAACATGCAACATGCAACATGCAACATGCAACATGCAACATGCAACATGCAACATGCAACATGCACATGCAACATGCAACATGCAACATGCAACATGCAACATGCAACATGCAACATGCCAACATGCAACATGCAACATGCAACATGCAACATGCAACATGCAACATGCAACATGCAACATGCAACATGCAACATGCAACATGCAACATGCAACATGCAACATGCAACATGCAACATGCAACATGCAACACGCAACATGCAACAACAACATGCAACATGCAACATGCAACATGCAACATGCAACATGCAAAATGCAACATGCAACATGCAACATGCAACATGCAACATGCAACATGCAACATGCAACATGCAAAATGCAACATGCAACATGCAACATGCAACATGCAACATGCAACATGCAACATGCAACATGCAACATGCAACATGCAACATGCAACATGCAACATGCAACATGCAACATGCAACATGCAACATGCAACATGCAACATGCAACATGCAACATGCAACATGCAACATGCAACATGCAACATGCAACATGCAACATGCAACATGCAACATGCAACATGCAACATGCAACATGCAACATGCAACATGCAACATGCAACATGCAACATGCAACATGCAACATGCAACATGCAACATGCAACATGCAACATGCACATGCAACATGCACATGCAACATTCACATGCATGCAACATGCACATGCAAAATGCACAAGCAACATGCAACATGCAACATGCAACATGCAACATGCAACATGCAACATGCAACATGCAACATGCAACATGCAACATGCAACATGCAACATGCAACATGCAACATGCAACATGCAACATGCAACATGCAACATGCAACATGCAACATGCAACATGCAACATGCAACATGCAACATGCAACATGCAACATGCAACATGCAACATGCAACATGCAACATGCAACATGCAACATGCAACATGCAACATGCAACATGCAACATGCAACATGCAACATGCAACATGCAACATGCAACATGCAACATGCAACATGCAACATGCAACATGCAACATGCAACATGCAACATGCAACATGCAACATGCAACATGCAACATGCAACATGCAACATGCAACATGCAACATGCAACATGCAACATGCAACATGCAACATGCAACATGCAACATGCAACATGCAACATGCAACATGCAACATGCAACATGCAACATGCAACATGCAACATGCAACATGCAACATGCAACATGCAACATGCAACATGCAACATGCAACATGCAACATGCAACATGCAACATGCAACATGCAACATGCAACATGCAACATGCAACATGCAACATGCAACATGCAACATGCAACATGCAACATGCAACATGCAACATGCAACATGCAACATGCAACATGCAACATGCAACATGCAACATGCAACATGCAACATGCAACATGCAACATGCAACATGCAACATGCAACATGCAACATGCAACATGCAACATGCAACATGCAACATGCAACATGCAACATGCAACATGCAACATGCAACATGCAACATGCAACATGCAACATGCAACATGCAACTTGCAACATGCAACATGCGACATGCAACATGCAACATGCAACATGCAACATGCAACATGCAACATGCAACATGCAACATGCAACATGCAACATGCAACATGCAACATGCAACATGCAACATGCAACATGCAACATGCAACATGCAACATGCAACATGCAACATGCAACATGCAACATGCAACATGCAACATGCAACATGCAACATGCAACATGCAACATGCAACATGCAACATGCAACATGCAACATGCAACATGCAACATGCAACATGCAACATGCAACATGCAACATGCAACATGCAACATGCAACATGCAACATGCAACATGCAACATGCAACATGCAACATGCAACATGCAACATGCAACATGCAACATGCAAACATGCAACATGCAACATGCAACATGCAACATGCAACATGCAACATGCAACATGCAACATGCAACATGCAACATGCAACATGCAACATGCAACATGCAACATGCAACATGCAACATGCAACATGCAACATGCAACATGCAACATGCACCATGCAACATGCACATGCAACATGCAACATGCAACATGCACATGCACCATGCAACATGCAACATGCAACATGCAACATGCAAAATGCAACATGCAACATGCAACATGCAACATGCAACATGCAACATGCAACATGCAACATGCAACATGCAACATGCAACATGCAACATGCAACATGCAACATGCAACATGCAACATGCAACATGCAACATGCAACATGCAACATGCAACATGCAACATGCAACATGCAACATGCAACATGCAACATGCAACATGCAACATGCAACATGCAACATGCAACATGCAACATGCAACATGCAACATGCAACATGCAACATGCAACATGCAACATGCAACATGCAACATGCAACATGCAACATGCAACATGCAACATGCAACATGCAACATGCAACATGCAACATGCACATGCAACATGCAACATGCAACATGCAACATGCAACATGCAACATGCAACATGCAACATGCAACATGCAACATGCAACATGCAACATGCAACATGCAACATGCAACATGCAACATGCAACATGCAACATGCAACATGCAACATGCAACATGCAACATGCAACATGCAACATGCAACATGCAACATGCAACATGCAACATGCAACATGCAACATGCAACATGCAACATGCAACATGCAACATGCAACATGCAACATGCAACATGCAACATGCAACATGCAACATGCAACATGCAACATGCAACATGCAACATGCAACATGCAACATGCAACATGCAACATGCAACATGCAACATGCAACATGCAACATGCAACATGCAACATGCACATGCAACATGCAACATGCAACATGCAACATGCAACATGCAATGCAACATGCAACATGCAACATGCAACATGCAACATGCACATGCAACATGCAACATGCAACATGCAACATGCAACATGCAACATGCAACATGCAACATGCAACATGCAACATGCAACATGCAACATGCAACATGCAACATGCAACATGCAACATGCAACATGCAACATGCAACATGCAACATGCAACATGCAACATGCAACATGCAACATGCAACATGCAACATGCAACATGCAACATGCAACATGCAACATGCAACATGCAACATGCAAACATGCAACATGCAACATGCAACATGCAACATGCAACATGCAACATGCAACATGCAACATGCAACATGCAACATGCAACATGCAACATGCAACATGCAACATGCAACATGCAACATGCAACATGCAACATGCAAATGCAACATGCAACATGCAACATGCAACATGCAACATGCAACATGCAACATGCAACATGCAACATGCAACATGCAACATGCAACATGCAACATGCAACATGCAACATGCAACATGCAACATGCAACATGCAACATGCAACATGCAACATGCAACATGCAACATGCAACATGCAACATGCAACATGCAACATGCAACATGCAACATGCAACATGCAAACATGCAACATGCAACATGCAACATGCAACATGCAACATGCAACATGCAACATGCAACATGCAACATGCAACATGCAACATGCAACATGCAACATGCAACATGCAACATGCAACATGCAACATGCAACATGCAACATGCAACATGCAACATGCAACATGCAACATGCAACATGCAACATGCAACATGCAACATGCAACATGCAACATGCAACATGCAACATGCAACATGCAACATGCAACATGCAACATGCAACATGCAACATGCAACATGCAACATGCAACATGCAACATGCAACATGCAACATGCAACATGCAACATGCAACATGCAACATGCAACATGCAACATGCAACATGCAACATGCAACATGCAACATGCAACATGCAACATGCAACATGCAACATGCACCAACATGCAAACATGCAACATGCAACATGCAACATGCAACATGCAACATGCAACATGCAACATGCAACATGCAACATGCAACATGCAACATGCAACATGCAACATGCAACATGCAACATGCAACATGCAACATGCAACATGCAACATGCAACATGCAACATGCAACATGCACATGCAACATGCAACATGCAACATGCAACATGCAACATGCAACATGCAACATGCAACATGCAACATGCAACATGCAACATGCAACATGCAAACATGCAACATGCAACATGCAACATGCAACATGCAACATGCAACATGCAACATGCAACATGCAACATGCAACATGCAACATGCAACATGCAACATGCAAACATGCAACATGCAACATGCAACATGCAACATGCAACATGCAACATGCAACATGCAACATGCAACATGCAACATGCAACATGCAACATGCAACATGCAACATGCAACATGCAACATGCAACATGCAACATGCAACATGCAACATGCAACATGCAACATGCAACATGCAACATGCAACATGCAACATGCAACATGCAACATGCAACATGCAACATGCAACATGCAACATGCAACATGCAACATGCAACATGCAACATGCAACATGCAACATGCAACATGCAACATGCAACATGCAACATGCAACATGCAACATGCAACATGCAACATGCAACATGCAACATGCAACATGCAACATGCAACATGCAACATGCAACATGCAACATGCAACATGCAACATGCAACATGCAACATGCAACATGCAACATGCAACATGCAACATGCAACATGCAACATGCAACATGCAACATGCAACATGCAACATGCAACATGCAACATGCAACATGCAACATGCAACATGCAACATGCAACATGCAACATGCAACATGCAACATGCAACATGCAACATGCAACATGCAACATGCAACATGCAACATGCAACATGCAACATGCAACATGCAACATGCAACATGCAACATGCAACATGCAACATGCAACATGCAACATGCAACATGCAACATGCAACATGCAACATGCAACATGCAACATGCAACATGCAACATGCAACATGCAACATGCAACATGCAACATGCAACATGCAACATGCAACATGCAACATGCAACATGCAACATGCAACATGCAACATGCAACATGCAACATGCAACATGCAACATGCAACATGCAACATGCAACATGCAACATGCAACATGCAACATGCAACATGCAACATGCAACATGCAACATGCAACATGCAACATGCAACATGCAACATGCAACATGCAACATGCAACATGCAACATGCAACATGCAACATGCAACATGCAACATGCAACATGCAACATGCAACATGCAACATGCAACATGCAACATGCAACATGCAACATGCAACATGCAACATGCAACATGCAACATGCAACATGCAACATGCAACATGCAACATGCAACATGCAACATGCAACATGCAACATGCAACATGCAACATGCAACATGCAACATGCAACATGCAACATGCAACATGCAACATGCAACATGCAACATGCAACATGCAACATGCAACATGCAACATGCAACATGCAACATGCAACATGCAACATGCAACATGCAACATGCAACATGCAACATGCAACATGCAACATGCAACATGCAACATGCAACATGCAACATGCAACATGCAACATGCAACATGCAACATGCAACATGCAACATGCAACATGCAACATGCAACATGCAACATGCACATGCAACATGCAACATGCAACATGCAACATGCAACATGCAACATGCAACATGCAACATGCAACATGCAACATGCAACATGCAACATGCAACATGCAACATGCAACATGCAACATGCAACATGCAACATGCAACATGCAACATGCAACATGCAACATGCAACATGCAACATGCAACATGCAACATGCAACATGCAACATGCAACATGCAACATGCAACATGCAACATGCAACATGCAACATGCAACATGCAACATGCAACATGCAACATGCAACATGCAACATGCAACATGCAACATGCAACATGCAACATGCAACATGCAACATGCAACATGCAACATGCAACATGCAACATGCAACATGCAACATGCAACATGCAACATGCAACATGCAACATGCAACATGCAACATGCAACATGCAACATGCAACATGCAACATGCAACATGCAACATGCAAACATGCAACATGCAACATGCAACATGCAACATGCAACATGCAACATGCAACATGCAACATGCAACATGCAACATGCAACATGCAACATGCAACATGCAACATGCAACATGCAACATGCAACATGCAACATGCAACATGCAACATGCAACATGCAACATGCAACATGCAACATGCAACATGCAACATGCAACATGCAACATGCAACATGCAACATGCAACATGCAACATGCAACATGCAACATGCAACATGCAACATGCAACATGCAACATGCAACATGCAGACATGCAACATGCAACATGCAACATGCAACATGCAACATGCAACATGCAACATGCAACATGCAACATGCAACATGCAACATGCAACATGCAACATGCAACATGCAACATGCAACATGCAACATGCAACATGCAACATGCAACATGCAACATGCAACATGCAACATGCAACATGCAACATGCAACATGCAACATGCAACATGCAACATGCAACATGCAACATGCAACATGCAACATGCAACATGCAACATGCAACATGCAACATGCAACATGCAACATGCAAACATGCAACATGCAACATGCAACATGCAACATGCAACATGCAACATGCAACATGCAACATGCAACATGCAACATGCAACATGCAACATGCAACATGCAACATGCAACATGCAACATGCAACATGCAACATGCAACATGCAACATGCAACATGCAACATGCAACATGCAACATGCAACATGCAACATGCAACATGCAACATGCAACATGCAACATGCAACATGCAACATGCAACATGCAACATGCAACATGCAACATGCAACATGCAACATGCAACATGCAACATGCAACATGCAACATGCAACATGCAACATGCAACATGCAACATGCAACATGCAACATGCAACATGCAACATGCAACATGCAACATGCAACATGCAACATGCAACATGCAACATGCAACATGCAACATGCAACATGCAACATGCAACATGCAACATGCAACATGCAACATGCAACATGCAACATGCAACATGCAACATGCAACATGCAACATGCAACATGCAACATGCAACATGCAACATGCAACAAGCAACATGCAACATGCAACATGCAACATGCAACATGCAACATGCAACATGCAACATGCAACATGCAACATGCAACATGCAACATGCAACATGCAACATGCAACATGCAACATGCAACATGCAACATGCAACATGCAACATGCAACATGCAACATGCAACATGCAACATGCAACATGCAACATGCAACATGCAACATGCAACATGCAACATGCAACATGCAACATGCAACATGCAACATGCAACATGCAACATGCAACATGCAACATGCAACATGCAACATGCAACATGCAACATGCAACATGCAACATGCACATGCAACATGCAACATGCAACATGCAACATGCAACATGCAACATGCAACATGCAACATGCAACATGCAACATGCAACATGCAACATGCAACATGCAACATGCAACATGCAACATGCAACATGCAACATGCAACATGCAACATGCAACATGCAACATGCAACATGCAACATGCAACATGCAACATGCAACATGCAACATGCAACATGCAACATGCAACATGCAACATGCAACATGCAACATGCAACATGCAACATGCAACATGCAACATGCAACATGCAACATGCAACATGCAACATGCAACATGCAACATGCAACATGCAACATGCAACATGCAACATGCAACATGCAACATGCAACATGCAACATGCAACATGCAACATGCAACATGCAACATGCAACATGCAACATGCAACATGCAACATGCAACATGCAACATGCAACATGCAACATGCAACATGCAACATGCAACATGCAACATGCAACATGCAACATGCAACATGCAACATGCAACATGCAACATGCAACATGCAACATGCAACATGCAACATGCAACATGCAACATGCAACATGCAACATGCAAACATGCAACATGCAACATGCAACATGCAACATGCAACATGCAACATGCAACATGCAACATGCAACATGCAACATGCAACATGCAACATGCAACATGCAACATGCAACATGCAACATGCAACATGCAACATGCAACATGCAACATGCAACATGCAACATGCAACATGCAACATGCAACATGCAACATGCAACATGCAACATGCAACATGCAACATGCAACATGCAACATGCAACATGCAACATGCAACATGCAACATGCAACATGCAACATGCAACATGCAACATGCAACATGCAACATGCAACATGCAACATGCAACATGCAACATGCAACATGCAACATGCAACATGCAACATGCAACATGCAACATGCAACATGCAACATGCAACATGCAACATGCAACATGCAACATGCAACATGCAACATGCAACATGCAACATGCAACATGCAACATGCAACATGCAACATGCAACATGCAACATGCAACATGCAACATGCAACATGCAACATACAACATGCAACATGTAACATGCAACATGCAACATGCAACATGCAACATGCAACATGCAACATGCAACATGCAACATGCAACATGCAACATGCAACATGCAACATGCAACATGCAACATGCAACATGCAACATGCAACATGCAACATGCAACATGCAACATGCAACATGCAACATGCAACATGCAACATGCAACATGCAACATGCAACATGCAACATGCAACATGCAACATGCAACATGCAACATGCAACATGCAACATGCAACATGCAACATGCAACATGCAACATGCAACATGCAACATGCAACATGCAACATGCAACATGCAACATGCAACATGCAACATGCAACATGCAACATGCAACATGCAACATGCAACATGCAACATGCACATGCAACATGCAACATGCAACATGCAACATGCAACATGCAACATGCAACATGCAACATGCAACATGCAACATGCAACATGCAACATGCAACATGCAACATGCAACATGCAACATGCAACATGCAACATGCAACATGCAACATGCAACATGCAACATGCAACATGCAACATGCAACATGCAACATGCAACATGCAACATGCAACATGCAACATGCAACATGCAACATGCAACATGCAACATGCAACATGCAACATGCAACATGCACAGCAACATGCAACATGCAACATGCAACATGCAACATGCAACATGCAACATGCAACATGCAACATGCAACATGCAACATGCAACATGCAACATGCAACATGCAACATGCAACATGCAACATGCAACATGCAACATGCAACATGCAACATGCAACATGCAACATGCAACATGCAACATGCAACATGCAACATGCAACATGCAACATGCAACATGCAACATGCAACATGCAACATGCAACATGCAACATGCAACATGCAACATGCAACATGCAACATGCAACATGCAACATGCAACATGCAACATGCAACATGCAACATGCAACATGCAACATGCAACATGCAACATGCAACATGCAACATGCAACATGCAACATGCAACATGCAACATGCAACATGCAACATGCAACATGCAACATGCAACATGCAACATGCAACATGCAACATGCAACATGCAACATGCAACATGCAACATGCAACATGCAACATGCAACATGCAACATGCAACATGCAACATGCAACATGCAACATGCAACATGCAACATGCAACATGCAACATGCAACATGCAACATGCAACATGCAACATGCAACATGCAACATGCAACATGCAACATGCAACATGCAACATGCAACATGCAACATGCAACATGCAACATGCAACATGCAACATGCAACATGCAACATGCAACATGCAACATGCAACATGCAACATGCAACATGCAACATGCAACATGCAACATGCAACATGCAACATGCAACATGCAACATGCAACATGCAACATGCAACATGCAACATGCAACATGCAACATGCAACATGCAACATGCAACATGCAACATGCAACATGCAACATGCAACATGCAACATGCAACATGCAACATGCAACATGCAACATGCAACATGCAACATGCAACATGCAACATGCAACATGCAACATGCAACATGCAACATGCAACATGCAACATGCAACATGCAACATGCAACATGCAACATGCAACATGCAACATGCAACATGCAACATGCAACATGCAACATGCAACATGCAACATGCAACATGCAACATGCAACATGCAACATGCAACATGCAACATGCAACATGCAACATGCAACATGCAACATGCAACATGCAACATGCAACATGCAACATGCAACATGCAACAACATGCAACATGCAACATGCAACATGCAACATGCAACATGCAACATGCAACATGCAACATGCAACATGCAACATGCAACATGCAACATGCAACATGCAACATGCAACATGCAACATGCAACATGCAACATGCAACATGCAACATGCAACATGCAACATGCAACATGCAACATGCAACATGCAACATGCAACATGCAACAACATGCAACATGCAACATGCAACATGCAACATGCAACATGCAACATGCAACATGCAACATGCAACATGCAACATGCAACATGCAACATGCAACATGCAACATGCAACATGCAACATGCAACATGCAACATGCAACATGCAACATGCAACATGCAACATGCAACATGCAACATGCAACATGCAACATGCAACATGCAACATGCAACATGCAACATGCAACATGCAACATGCAACATGCAACATGCAACATGCAACATGCAACATGCAACATGCAACATGCAACATGCAACATGCAACATGCAACATGCAACATGCAACATGCAACATGCAACATGCAACATGCAACATGCAACATGCAACATGCAACATGCAACATGCAACATGCAACATGCAACATGCAACATGCAACATGCAACATGCAACATGCAACATGCAACATGCAACATGCAACATGCAACATGCAACATGCAACATGCAACATGCAACATGCAACATGCAACATGCAACATGCAACATGCAACATGCAACATGCAACATGCAACATGCAACATGCAACATGCAACATGCAACATGCAACATGCAACATGCAACATGCAACATGCAACATGCAACATGCAACATGCAACATGCAACATGCAACATGCAACATGCAACATGCAACATGCAACATGCAACATGCAACATGCAACATGCAACATGCAACATGCAACATGCAACATGCAACATGCAACATGCAACATGCAACATGCAACATGCAACATGCAACATGCAACATGCAACATGCAACATGCAACATGCAACATGCAACATGCAACATGCAACATGCAACATGCAACATGCAACATGCAACATGCAACATGCAACATGCAACATGCAACATGCAACATGCAACATGCAACATGCAACATGCAACATGCAACATGCAACATGCAACATGCAACATGCAACATGCAACATGCAACATGCAACATGCAACATGCAACATGCAACATGCAACATGCAACATGCAACATGCACATGCAACATGCAACATGCAACATGCAACATGCAACATGCAACATGCAACATGCAACATGCAACATGCAACATGCAACATGCAACATGCAACATGCAACATGCAACATGCAACATGCAACATGCAACATGCAACATGCAACATGCAACATGCAACATGCAACATGCAACATGCAACATGCAACATGCAACATGCAACATGCAACATGCAACATGCAACATGCAACATGCAACATGCAACATGCACATGCAACATGCAACATGCAACATGCAACATGCAACATGCAACATGCAACATGCAACATGCAACATGCAACATGCAACATGCAACATGCAACATGCAACATGCAACATGCAACATGCAACATGCAACATGCAACATGCAACATGCAACATGCAACATGCAACATGCAACATGCAACATGCAACATGCAACATGCAACATGCAACATGCAACATGCAACATGCAACATGCACATGCAACATGCAACATGCAACATGCAACATGCAACATGCAACATGCAACATGCAACATGCAACATGCAACATGCAACATGCAACATGCAACATGCAACATGCAACATGCAACATGCAACATGCAACATGCAACATGCAACATGCAACATGCAACATGCAACATGCAACATGCAACATGCAACATGCAACATGCAACATGCAACATGCAACATGCAACAGCAACATGCAACATGCAACATGCAACATGCAACATGCAACATGCAACATGCAACATGCAACATGCAACATGCAACATGCAACATGCAACATGCAAACATGCAACATGCAACATGCAACATGCAACATGCAACATGCAACATGCAACATGCAACATGCAACATGCAACATGCAACATGCAACATGCAACATGCAACATGCAACATGCAACATGCAACATGCAACATGCAACATGCAACATGCAACATGCAACATGCAACATGCAACATGCAACATGCAACATGCAACATGCAACATGCAACATGCAACATGCAACATGCAACATGCAACATGCAACATGCAACATGCAACATGCAACATGCAACATGCAACATGCAACATGCAACATGCAACATGCAACATGCAACATGCAACATGCAACATGCAACATGCAACATGCAACATGCAACATGCAACATGCAACATGCAACATGCAACATGCAACATGCAACATGCAACATGCAACATGCAACATGCAACATGCAACATGCAACATGCAACATGCAACATGCAACATGCAACATGCAACATGCAACATGCAACATGCAACATGCAACATGCAACATGCAACATGCAACATGCAACATGCAACATGCAACATGCAACATGCAACATGCAACATGCAACATGCAACATGCAACATGCAACATGCAACATGCAACATGCAACATGCAACATGCAACATGCAACATGCAACATGCAACATGCAACATGCAACATGCAACATGCAACATGCAACATGCAACATGCAACATGCAACATGCAACATGCAACATGCAACATGCAACATGCAACATGCAACATGCAACATGCAACATGCAACATGCAACATGCAACATGCAACATGCAACATGCAACATGCAACATGCAACATGCAACATGCAACATGCAACATGCAACATGCAACATGCAACATGCAACATGCAACATGCAACATGCAACATGCAACATGCAACATGCAACATGCAACATGCAACATGCAACATGCAACATGCAACATGCAACATGCAACATGCAACATGCAACATGCAACATGCAACATGCAACATGCAACATGCAACATGCAACATGCAACATGCAACATGCAACATGCAACATGCAACATGCAACATGCAACATGCAAATGCAACATGCAACATGCAACATGCAACATGCAACATGCAACATGCAACATGCACATGCAACATGCAACATGCAACATGCAACATGCAACATGCAACATGCAACATGCAACATGCAACATGCAACATGCAACATGCAACATGCAACATGCAACATGCAACAGCAACATGCAACATGCAACATGCAACATGCAACATGCAACATGCAACATGCAACATGCAACATGCAACATGCAACATGCAACATGCAACATGCAACATGCAACATGCAACATGCAACATGCATTGCAACATGCAACATGCAACATGCAACATGCAACATGCAACATGCAACATGCAACATGCAACATGCAACATGCAACATGCAACATGCAACATGCAACATGCAACATGCAACATGCAACATGCAACATGCAACATGCAACATGCAACATGCAACATGCAACATGCAACATGCAACAGCATGCAACATGCAACATGCAACATGCAACATGCAACATGCAACATGCAACATGCAACATGCAACATGCAACATGCAACATGCAACATGCAACATGCAACATGCAACATGCAACATGCAACATGCAACATGCAACATGCAACATGCAACATGCAACATGCAACATGCACATGCAACATGCAACATGCAACATGCAACATGCAACATGCAACATGCAACATGCAACATGCAACATGCAACATGCAACATGCAACATGCAACATGCAACATGCAACATGCAACATGCACATGCAACATGCAACATGCAACATGCAACATGCAACATGCAACATGCAACATGCAACATGCAACATGCAACATGCAACATGCAACATGCAACATGCAACATGCAACATGCAACATGCACATGCAACATGCAACATGCAACATGCAACATGCAACATGCAACATGCAACATGCAACATGCAACATGCAACATGCAACATGCAACATGCACATGCAACATGCAACATGCAACATGCAACATGCAACATGCAACATGCAACATGCAACATGCAACATGCAACATGCAACATGCAACATGCAACATGCAACATGCAACATGCAACATGCAACATGCAACATGCAACATGCAACACGCAACATGCAACAAGCAACATGCATTATGCAAACATGCAACATGCAACATGCAACATGCAACATGCAACATGCAACATGCCACATGCAACATGCAACATGCAACATGCAACATGCAAAATGCAACATGCAACATGCAACATGCAACATGCAACATGCAACATGCAACATGCAACATGCAACATGCAACATGCAACATGCAACATGCAACATGCAACATGCAACATGCAACATGCAACATGCAACATGCAACATGCAACATGCAACATGCAACATGCAACATGCAACATGCAACATGCAACATGCAACATGCAATATGCAACATGCAACATGCAACATGCAACATGCAACATGCAACATGCAACATGCAACATGCAACATGCAACATGCAACATGCAACATGCAACATGCAACATGCAACATGCAACATGCAACATGCAACATGCAACATGCAACATGCAACATGCAACATGCAACATGCAACATGCAACATGCAACATGCAACATGCAACATGCAACATGCAACATGCAACATTCAACATGCAACATGCAGCATGCAACATACAACATGCAACATGTAACATGCAACAGGCAACATGCAACACGCAACATGCAACATGCAACATGCAACATGCAACATGCAACATGCAACATGCAATATGCAACATGCAACATGCAACATGCAACATGCAACATGCAACATGCAACATGCAACATGCAACATGCAACATGCAACATGCAACATGCAACATGCAACATGCAACATGCAACATGCAACATGCGACATGCAACATGCAACATGCAACATGCAACATGCAACATGCAACATGCAACATGCAACATGCAACATGCAACATGCAACATGCAACATGCAACATGCAACATGCAACATGCAACATGCAACATGCAACATGCAACATGCAACATGCAACATGCAACATGCAACATGCAACATGCAACACGCAACATGCAACATGCAACATGCAACATGCAACATGCAACATGCAACATGCAACATGCAACATGCAACATGCAACATGCAACATGCAACATGCAACATGCAACATGCAACATGCAACATGCAACATGCAACATGCAACATGCAACATGCAACATGCAACATGCAACATGCAACATGCAACATGCAACATGCAACATGCAACATGCAACATGCAACATGCAACATGCAACATGCAACATGCAACATGCAACATGCAACATGCAACATGCAACATGCAACATGCAACATGCAACATGCAACATGCAACATGCAACATGCAACATGCAACATGCAACATGCAACATGCAACATGCAACATGCAACATGCAACATGCAACATGCAACATGCAACATGCAACATGCAACATGCAACATGCAACATTCAACATGCAACATGCAGCATGCAACATACAACATGCAACATGTAACATGCAACATGCAACATGCAACATGCAACATGCAACATGCAACATGCAACATGCAACATGCAACATGCAACATGCAACATGCAACATGCAACATGCAACATGCAACATGCAACATGCAACATGCAACATGCAACATGCAACATGCAACATGCAACATGCAACATGCAACATGCAACATGCAACATGCAACATGCAACATGCAACATGCAACATGCAACATGCAACATGCAACATGCAACATGCAACATGCAACATGCAACATGCAACATGCAACATGCAACATGCAACATGCAACATGCAACATGCAATATGCAACATGCAACATGCAACATGCAACATGCAACATGCAACATGCAACATGCAACATGCAACATGCAACATGCAACATGCAACATGCAACATGCAACATGCAACATGCAACATGCAACATGCAACATGCAACATGCAACATGCAACATGCAACATGCAACATGCAACATGCAACATGCAACATGCAACATGCAACATGCAACATGCAACATGCAACATGCAACATGCAACATGCAACATGCAACATGCAACATGCAACATGCAACATGCAACATGCAACATGCAACATGCAAACATGCAACATGCAACATGCAACATGCAACATGCAACATGCAACATGCAACATGCAACATGCAACATGCAACATGCAACATGCAACATGCAACATGCAACATGCAACATGCAACATGCAACATGCAACATGCAACATGCAACATGCAACATGCAACATGCAACATGCAACATGCAACATGCAACATGCAACATGCAACATGCAACATGCAACATGCAACATGCAACATGCAACATGCAACATGCAACATGCAACATGCAACATGCAACATGCAACATGCAACATGCAACATGCAACATGCAACATGCAACATGCAACATGCAACATGCAACATGCAACATGCAACATGCAACATGCAACATGCAACATGCAACATGCAACATGCAACATGCAACATGCACATGCAACATGCAACATGCAACATGCAACATGCAACATGCAACATGCAACATGCAACATGCAACATGCAACATGCAACATGCAACATGCAACATGCAACATGCAACATGCAACATGCAACATGCAACATGCAACATGCAACATGCAACATGCAACATGCAACATGCAACATGCAACATGCAACATGCAACATGCAACATGCAACATGCAACATGCAACATGCAACATGCAACATGCAACATGCAACATGCAACATGCAACATGCAACATGCAACATGCAACATGCAACATGCAACATGCAACATGCAACATGCAACATGCAACATGCAACATGCAACATGCAACATGCAACATGCAACATGCAACATGCAACATGCAACATGCAACATGCAACATGCAACATGCAACATGCAACATGCAACATGCAACATGCAACATGCAACATGCAACATGCAACATGCAACATGCAACATGCAACATGCAACATGCAACATGCAACATGCAACATGCAACATGCAACATGCAACATGCAACATGCAACATGCAACATGCAACATGCAACATGCAACATGCAACATGCAACATGCAACATGCAACATGCAACATGCAACATGCAACATGCAACATGCAACATGCAACATGCAACATGCAACATGCAACATGCAACATGCAACATGCAACATGCAACATGCAAGCATGCAACATGCAACATGCAACATGCAACATGCAACATGCAACATGCAACATGCAACATGCAACATGCAACATGCAACATGCAACATGCAACATGCAACATGCAACATGCAACATGCAACATGCAACATGCAACATGCAACATGCAACATGCAACATGCAACATGCAACATGCAACACATGCAAC
Organism: Dasysyrphus tricinctus; assembly: GCA_963921185.1. Taxonomy (NCBI): domain Eukaryota; kingdom Metazoa; phylum Arthropoda; class Insecta; order Diptera; family Syrphidae; genus Dasysyrphus; species Dasysyrphus tricinctus. Next base: position 1,535 of record CAWUEQ010000077.1, on the reverse strand, counting down.
ATACATGCAACATGCAACATGCAACATGCAACATGCAACATGCAACATGCAACATGCAACATGCAACATGCAACATGCAACATGCAACATGCAACATGCAACATGCAACATGCAACATGCAACATGCAACATGCAACATGCAACATGCAACATGCAACATGCAACATGCAACATGCAACATGCAACATGCAACATGCAACATGCAACATGCAACATGCAACATGCAACATGCAACATGCAACATGCAACATGCCAACATGCAACATGCAACATGCAACATGCAACATGCAACATGCAACATGCAACATGCAACATGCAACATGCAACATGCAACATGCAACATGCAACATGCAACATGCAACATGCAACATGCAACATGCAACATGCAACATGCAACATGCAACATGCAACATGCAACATGCAACATGCAACATGCAACATGCAACATGCAACATGCAACATGCAACATGCAACATGCAACATGCAACATGCAACATGCAACATGCAACATGCAACATGCAACATGCAACATGCAACATGCAACATGCAACATGCAACATGCAACATGCAACATGCAACATGCAACATGCAACATGCAACATGCAACATGCAACATGCAACATGCAACATGCAACATGCAACATGCAACATGCAACATGCAACATGCAACATGCAACATGCAACATGCAACATGCAACATGCAACATGCAACATGCAACATGCAACATGCAACATGCAACATGCAACATGCAACATGCAACATGCAACATGCAACATGCAACATGCAACATGCAACATGCAACATGCAACATGCAACATGCAACATGCAACATGCAACATGCAACATGCAACATGCAACATGCAACATGCAACATGCAACATGCAACATGCAACATGCAACATGCAACATGCAACATGCAACATGCAACATGCAACATGCAACATGCAACATGCAACATGCAACATGCACATGCAACATGCAACATGCAACATGCAACATGCAACATGCAACATGCAACATGCAACATGCAACATGCAACATGCAACATGCAACATGCAACATGCAACATGCAACATGCAACATGCAACATGCAACATGCAACATGCAACATGCAACATGCAACATGCAACATGCAACATGCAACATGCAACATGCAACATGCAACATGCAACATGCAACATGCAACATGCAACATGCAACATGCAACATGCAACATGCAACATGCAACATGCAACATGCAACATGCAACATGCAACATGCAACATGCAACATGCAACATGCAACATGCAACATGCAACATGCAACATGCAACATGCAACATGCAACATGCAACATGCAACAGGCAACATGCAACATGCAACATGCAACATGCAACATGCAACATGCAACATGCAATATGCAACATGCAACATGCAACATGCAACATGCAACATGCAACATGCAACATGCAACATGCAACATGCAACATGCAACATGCAACATGCAACATGCAACATGCAACATGCAACATGCAACATGCAACATGCAACATGCA
>CAWUEQ010000076.1:0-18279 GCA_963921185.1 Dasysyrphus tricinctus | reverse complement strand
GCCCTTGCGCCTTTATATTATAATTGAAGCACAGAAAAAGTTAATGTTTCGGATACTCTTTCACTTTACAGGTAAGTTTACCTACAAGTAGGTTCTATAGTATATTTCCCTGGATCTCGGATACTTGAGTTTAAATCTTTTTTTTTCAACAAAAAGTCAATTTACCATGAAAAAAAAAAGAAATCAAAGCGAGTATAATCGAGGACAACAATATAACTCTACATAACATCCACCCGAGACAACAATCCGATAAAAGATTATAAAGTCTCTTGCTCTCACTTTGAATTGAGGTGAGGCGAGTCCGCGTTGGTAGGTTTATAGGTATGTAGGTACCTACTCGTATTGTGTTCGGGAAACATTGAGTAATAAAGCCTTCGACATATACCTACCCAGGTGAAATGCTCATTTGTTCGCACAAGTGCTATTTGTTAGCTATCAGTTTGAGGAACTGTACCTGAAGTGGTGCGGTGCGCGGGCATCCCAGGTAGGAGATGTTCCTCATTTATCTTTGTCATTGCTGGTGGCGCTCTAGCTGTGGTGTTACTGCTGGGCTCTACATCAGCTTAGTCCTGGTGGTGTTGGAATGGAAGGACACCGCCGCGTGAATTGGAATGGAAAAGCACTTCAAATTTGTTACGATTTCCGTCTAGCGGACGATTTTACTATACTTACTATCATTAAAAGTGTTGCCATTTTTAAAGAATTACAAACAAAATGATTTTAATAATATTTTTTATATTTTGAAAAATGTAAAGAAGGAGCCATTTTGGATCCTAAGAGTCTTAGAGCTAAGAGCTCAAAACCAAAAATGCTGACTAATAACATGAGCAAAAAATATTAGGATGGACATAATAAGAAGAAGAACAAACTTCAATTCAATTCAATTATTCAATTCAATTTATTTAAGTATACATAGGAGAGTACAAATAAGACGTAGTCTTTCATAGTACATGCTTTCGGAAAATTATACATGGCAATAATAGTATTTATATAAAAGTAGACCAGGAAAAATAGCACAAATCGTATGGGGAACCTTGAATAAATTAATTCATAAAATATTAAAATTGGAATCGACGCAGAATTGCAACCTCTATAACATATCCAAAGTCCCACAAAATCCCCGCATTGGCTTTTTGTGTAGATGCATTTGAAGACGTGCAGACGTGGAGAATTTGGAGGTTTATCAAACTAAAATATTTGTTTTGGTACAACCTAATCATATGATACATGATTTAAGGGTAGTTTTTAACGCTGAATCTAATGAAACCAAATTCAAAATGATACAACCACCCAAAAAGAAGTTATAGTCCTTTTTATTTAATGATGACTTTTTTTCAGGTACAACAGGTAAAATATTACCGAAAACCCTTTGAAAATAAAGGTATGTTAATGAAACTTGGAATAAATGTACCATTTGTCATACGTACTAGGAATCAAGAAAGTCCCTAAAAATATCTATGGCGGAAGGGTGTTTTTTTAAGGGGGAGGGGCAAGTGTAGAATGTTGACCATAACACCCACGAAAAAAACTCTTACACTCATGAAACTCGCCAAAAATATAAAATTTGTCATGGCAACCAAGAATATAAATAGTCCGTTCAAATATCTTTGGTCTAATAGTGTTTTTGAGACGGTTACATTTTGACCTGTTCTACGAAAAATACGAACTCAAAAATTGATTTTTGCTTAAAAAGGACCATAACTTTGTTAAGGGAGCTTGTATCATTTTAGTTTTGCTTTTATTAGATTCAACGTTAAAAAATACCCTTAAATCATATGCCACACTTTGTGTATATACCTCAATTAGACCGAATCGGATTTTGGCTCAAATCTTCCAACTTCTTTCCAGATTTTCCCTCTCTTTGATTAAAAACCCCCAGAAGAAATATTTTATTTGGACTATTTTGATTCTTGGTTGCCATGACAAATTTAATATTTTTGGCAAATTTCATGAGTGTAAGAGTTTTTTCGTGGGTGTTATGGTCAACATTCTACACTTGCCCCTCCCCCTTAAAAAAACACCCTTCCGCCATAGATATTTTTAGGGACTTTCTTGATTCCTAGTACGTATGACAAATGGTACATTTATTCCAAGTTTCATTAACATACCTTTATTTTCAAAGGGTTTTCGGTAATATTTTACCTGTTGTACCTGAAAAAAAGTCATCATTAAATAAAAAGGACTATAACTTCTTTTTGGGTGGTTGTATCATTTTGAATTTGGTTTCATTAGATTCAGCGTTAAAAACTACCCTTAAATCATGTATCATATGATTAGGTTGTACCAAAACAAATATTTTAGTTTGATAAACCTCCAAATTCTCCCACGTCTGCACGTCTTCAAATGCATCTACACAAAAAAGCCAATGCGGGGATTTTGTGGGACTTTGGATATGATATAGACGTTGCTATTCTGCGTCGATTCCAATTTAAATTTTTCATGAATTAATTTTTTCAACCTCGGAACCTATTTTTCCTGGCCTAAAGTTATACAAACCAAAACTTAAAATACGGATATAATAAATATGCAAAATAGATATAAAATAAAGAAATAGATAGAAGAAGAAAGTATTAAGAAACATAGTTGTTGTTGAATAAAAAATTTACAAATACTGTATTACTAAGTTTTTGAATTTGTAATCGCTTATTATTTGTTTTATCGTGGGGGAAGTGAGTTCCAAAGTCTGGTAGCATGGATGAAGAAGAGGCGCGAGGAGTTTAAGTAATAAACGAGGGCATAATCAAATTGCAGGTTCTGGTTGATTGGGAGAATTTTGTATTTATTGAATTCGTTAAATAACTAACGATAGAAAGCTTATACAACTAGTTTACATTAAATATAAATTAATATAGTCTCTTACAATGATGTATTGAAAAAGATCTCTTTGAATTTACAACTTTTGACATTGTCATTTATACAAGAAAGTACACAATAATATTTATTGAAGACTGAAATCAATTGATTTAAAGGACTATTCACACCATAGTTTGTTCTACTGAAGATCGGACATAAAGGCAACTGTCTTCTTAAGTTTGTCTGACTGTAGCTGAAATTCAAACGACACAGAGCTGATGGAGATACTATTGACCCATTTATCAATTTAATAACGAAGCAAATCTGGATATATTGTCTATGTTTTGAGAGTAAAGGGAGATTAATTAACGTGAGTCTCTGAGCATAAGGAGGTAAAGCATGTCTATGGGACCACGGAAGAAAACGAAGACAGAAGCGCATAAACCTTTTCTGGATACACTCAAGTCTATTTATGTGAACAGTGTAGTAAGGGGCCCATACCACGCATCCATACTCTAGTACTGGCCTTACAAAAGATACGTATAGAAACTTTAGAACAGTGTTTTTCAAACTGTGGGTCGCGACCCCCTAGGGCAGCGGTTCCTAAAGTGTGTTCCGCGGAACCCTGGGGTTCCGCGGGAGAGTTTTCAGGGTTCCACAAATTTCTTGAAGTATACAGAGTAAAATACAAACAATAAAAGAAAAATAAGAAAAAATTTCCACAAAAAAAAATTTGAACAAAAATTTTTTTGGAGCTTATATTTTTTAATCGAAGTGTGAACTTCAGGGTCATAACTGTTTCATGAGTAAACAAATCATTAATTGGGGAAAATGTATTGGCGGAGCCGCAGCAATGGCAAGAAAGGTTAAAGGGGTTGTTTCAAATACTAAAAACTTTGCTCCTAGAAGTACCAGCAGTCACTGTATTTTCCATCGCTATGCACTTGTTATGAAAATAATGCCAACGGATTTAAAAAAAAATTTTCGGTGAAGCTGTGAAAATAGTAAAATTTGTAAAGAGCCGTCCTTTCCAATCGTGATTGTTTAAATTTGTGTGTAAAGATATAGGCAGTCAGTACGAATCGCTTCTTCTTCATACTGAAATCCTATGGCTTTCCAGAGGGAAAGCTTTATCCAGGTTATTTCAACTTCGTGATGAGTTGAATGTGTTCAAGCTGGAAAAAAATATGTCTTGAACTGCAAACCTCTTTGATGTATTGCATGATGAGCAATGGATTACGAAATTAGCTTATATTGCAGACATTTTCGAGAAGATCAACGATACTGCTACAGCTCTGCAGGAAAAATCAATTACAGTATTCTTTGCGAGGACAAACTGGCAGCTTTAAAAAGAAAAATTAATTTCTGGTTCTTAGGCCAGTTAATTTGTGCTCAAAAAGGCGCTTTTGCGAGAAAATTGTAGGGCAGTTTTGATTTTATCCTTCCTTTGTGTTTTCGGGGGTGCTGACTCCGAATCTGGGGTTTGCCAACAAAATTTCGTGACGCAACATGGAAACAAAAGCAAAAAATGATGTAAGAATGCATTTGTTGGGAGTTTTTCACGAATGGCTCGAAAACTACCAACTATTCGAAACTGACATCAAAGTACCATTAAAAATATATACACTTTTTTTTTCTGCGACAGCCCATTTGGACTCAAGCGCTAGTCGAAAATTGACGTATTTGTACTGTTTTCGAAAATCCACTCGACAGCGCTAAAGAATTACTTTGTCTGACAAAATTTGAACTTTTGTCTGTAAAATGAACCAAGATATACTTTTCTGATGGTCTTTGATGCGTTGAGTTCGAATCTGGCCTTGGAATTGCTCTAGCACCGTTACGTTTTTGAGATATTCGAATCTAAGGATTTAAGAAAAATGCATTTTTTATGCAAATTTGAAGTTATATTTTTTTCTCGAGTTAACATTTTTGTCGAAAAAATGTTTATGGTCATTCTGAAGTGTGAACATTTAACTTCAAAATTCTTTTTGAACTATTCAAATACCTCCATTCGTCTTCGAGAAATCATTGGTTTTTGTCTTACTACCTAATTCGAAAAATCCAGTGAATTTGTGCTCAATAGGGCAAATTGTGGGATTTTTCGAATTAGGTAGTAAAAAAAAACCAACGATTTCTCGAAGACGGAGGTATTTGAAAGATTCAAAAAGAATTTTGAAGTAAAATGTTCATACTTCAGAATGACTATAAACATTTTTTTCGAAAAAAATTACCTCGAGAAAAAAAATCCCCAAATTTGTAAAAAATTGCATTTATTTTTAATTTTTAGATTTAAATATATTCGAACTCAGCGCGTCAAAGACCATCAGAAAAGTATATCTTGGTTCATGTTACAGACAAAAATTCAAATTTTGTTACACAAACTAATTTCTTAGCGCTTTAGAGTGGATTTACGAAAGCCGTACAAATATGTCAATTTTCGGCTGGCACTTGAGTCCAAATGGGTTGTCGCAGAAAAAATCCTTGAATAGAGATTTTTTGAAAATTGTGTATACTTTCAATGGTACTTTGATGTCATTTTCGAATAGTTGGTATTTTTCAAGCCTTTCGTGAAAAACTCACAAAAAAATGCATTTTTGCATAATTTTTTGCTTTTTGTTTCCATGTTGCGTCACGAAATTTTGTGGGCAAACCTCAGATTTGGATTCAGCACCCCCGAAAACATAAAGGAGCGAACAAATCAAAACTTCCCCATAATTTGCATGGTAAAAATACAATATGACTGGAGACACATGAGATAGATGTGTATGAATTCTTGCAACAAAACATGCTTGAACTCAGAGCAGATATTAGCAATGTTATTGCTCTCCATTTGGTTAGTCTGGAAAGACCCATGCTTGATTACTTTCCAGATATAAATACTGACATCGAGTGGGTACAAAATCCATTTCTAATGAAAACCATCAAGCCTATGACCCTGAGTATACAGGAATACGAATCCCTGATAGATCTGCAAAGCTCCTCTTCATCAAAATTGGTATTTGATTCTGTATCATTTAAAAAAGTTTTGGATTGGTATTAAGAATGAATTCCCTGAGCTTGCCAAGAAAGCTTTATTGAATTTGCTTCCTTTTGTTACAATGTAACGCTGTGAAGTAGGATTTTCAGCGTATACTTACACAAAAACTAAATACAGATCGAGGCTGGACGCTGCCCCAGATATTCGAATACAACTTTCGGACATACAAGTTAATTTAAAAACAATTATAAATCAAACAATGAAACAGATTCATTCTTCGCACTAAATAGAAAATTGATTTGAAATGTGTTGTTTTTAATTTTTTGCTATTGTCAGGATGGGGTTCCGAAATATATTTGGGCATTGTTTAGGGTTCCACAGCTGAAAAAGTTTGGGAACCGCTGCCCTAGGGGGTCGCCAAGAATAATCAGGGGGTCTCGGTCGCAAGCCATTAGGTACAAGGTACTAAAAAAGGTTTCAGAAATTATCAATGGTTTTTACATTGAATTCAGAGCATACATCATTCCATCTGAAAAATTGGCCAGATGGAATGATATATTCAAAAAAGGATTTAGTATCTATCTCTGTCCATTTCCACTATAATAGAGTTCTGGAGAGTTACTTAATAGTTTTTTCTCCTAATTATGCAAACTCTCACGAGAGAAATGTGAGCGCTTAATTTCATGGCATGGATTCATCTGATAAAATTTCGTCGAGAATTTTCTGAACCCAGGGAAAAAAATCATACTTTTTTTCGCAAATACTCTGAACGCAAACGAAGTTTTGTGAGGAATCCTCTGATTTTGTCTTTTGCAGTCAAAATGTTTTCTTGTTTCCCTTGGAGTTGTATCAAGATGCTTAAATGGGCAAAAAGATTAGCGAGAAATGATAATTTTAAAAGCTGAGTGGGGACAGAAAAATGATTTGACTATTCCGATTTTGAATCGTGTACAATCAATTGTTGAGCTTTTAATTCCAGAACTCGTGTCAACTAGACCGGGAGCCCACAGCACATTTCGGGTGTGAGTGATAGCAAAAAATGAAGTTTGAATGCAATTTCGAGGGTAATCATGTTAGCCGAAGTTGATTTTCACCCTTCCCTAGATAAGCTCCACGGATCACATATCACGGAATCTGAGACCATTTGAGTGTTTAGTTCGCCCTTCCAAACCGTTTAAAAAATAGTGGAAAACGTTTTTTTAACAGTCTGGCAAAGTGAACTATACTCAAATGATCTCAGATTCCGTCATATAGGGTCCGAGGAGCTTATCTAGGGAGGGATGAAATTCAATTTCGCCTAACACGATTACCCTTGAAGTTGCATTCATATTTTTTTTTCGATTCACTGTTTTATAACTAAGGCCCCGGTTGTAGACAACAAGACTTCGATGTTTTGAATAGCCTTTAATGAAGCTTTCGATGCCTATACTTTTCTTTTTTTGTTATCAATCACACCCAAAATCTGCTGTGGGCTATAAATCTAAAAATACCTTACCTTTTGACAACCATCTGAGCTCTGTTTGACAAAGATTTTGATGGGCTCGATTCATGTCACTTTTCAAATAACTGACAAAGTAACGTTATGAATGTGGGGGTCGCCAGAATGTTTTAACTAACAAAGGGGTCGCGTACTCAAAAAGTTTGAAAAACACTGCTTTAGAACATATGGGTCCTGGAAATCACGAGAAAATCGTTTTATGAATCCCAGAATTTTATTGGCCTTTTTTACAATATAGTCAAAGTGGTTGACAAAGGTTAATTTTGTGTCAAGAACAATGCCAAGATCAGAAAAAACAGATAATCTACATAAAGAAGAAGAATCTAACATATAATTATAAGTTATCATACTTTTTTGCGTGTAAAAGTCATTGTTTTACATTTGTCTATATTTAACAGAAGACGGTTTGCATTGCACCATTCCCTAAACCTATTAAGATCATCTTGGAGTGTTGAACAGTCATTTATAGAGGTTATACTTTTAAAAATTTGTATATCATCGGCATATAAAAGAATAGAGGAATTTTTTATTGTAGAATTGTAGTTTTTCGAAGAGGTATGCTGGAGATCTATTATATACAAGGCTATGCATGAATTGGCAACATCTCGGGTCTAGAAACTGTTGAAAAGTGCAACCAAGTACCATAGTATGGTAGTGCGTTATATGATCATATCGACGCAGTCCATAAACGTACCTGATTGCATCGTTAAAGGCTACAAGCAGCTTGTGTTTGGAGTGAGAGTCAAGTTTACAGTACACCGCAGTAGAGTAATCAATGATGGGAATGAATAAGGTTTTGACAAGCCTTAATTTTGTATTTATTGAAGTAAGCCCAGAAGACAGCCAAAGTTTTCGCAATCCCGCATAATTACGACCTATAACGTAGTTTGTATGGTCAACTGCAGATAGTGATCGATTAATTTTGAATCCAAGATTCAAGACAACATTAACAAACTTAATTTGCCCTCCATTCAAAAGTACAGGTGGTAATTCAATCGTATCATATTTCTTTTTAGATATAACAATCAGTTGAGACTTTTCTGAATTGATATTCAACCCATTTGCAAGTGACCAGTTATAAATTTTTGATAGATCCTCATTCATCCTGACAATGAGATCCTCAATTAATCCAATTGGTCGTGACAGGTATATCTGGGCATCATCTGCGTAGAGGTGAAAGGAAACACTTGAGCAAACAGTAGGAAGATCATTTATAAATAAGCAAAATAAAATGGGAACTCCAGTAAGCAGAGGTTTAAAATCAGAGGATTTCCCATCATGAAGAACTCTTTGGAAACGATTACAAAGGTAATTGCGTAGTAAGCGAACAGATCTCACACTAAAGCCAAAATATAACCTGAGCTTCTGACACAGGACTTCATGATTCACTCTGTCAAAAGCCTTGGAGAAATCAAGCAGGCAAAGTATCGTTAAATGATCCAGATCATATTTAATTCTTATGTCATCGAGAATTTTAATCACAGCAGTAGAGCAACTGTGACGTGCTCGAAATCCAGACTGCACTGGAGATAACAATTTATGCTCATCCAAATAACTAGACATTTGATTAGCAAGAAATTTCTCCAAAACTTTTTACAGACATGGTAATATACTAATGGGACGATAATCTGATGCCAGAGATGGCTGAGGTTTTTTGGGTACAGAAATAATTTTAGCTAATTTCCAAATATCGGGAAAATTTGATGTCGTTATACAAAAGTTAACAATGTGTGTAACACAGCTTATAACATGGGGTAAGATCATCTTGAAGAACCGAAGAGATACACCATCTTCACCGATAGCATTCGATTTTAAGGAACGAATAATATTGATGATGTCAACCTCAGTAGCAACTTCGAAATCAAAATCCGCACAATAAAGCAAACGATCTTCAGGAGTAAAACTTGAGTTGTTGTTACCATTATTTAAAAACGCATTATTTAGATCAGTAACATCAGGAATGCTATGAACAGCAATCTTTTTTCCAACACCTATTGAACGTAAATTACTCCATAACTTCTTAGAGGGCAGGTCAGTGTTTAGTTTCGAAAGAAAATATCTTTTTTTTGCCCTACGTGTTATAAACGTACAATTATTACGAGCATGACAAAATTCTTCCCAATTGCGACTTATTGGTCGTTGTTTCCATTTAGAGTACAGCTTATTACGGACTTTCATGGAGTTATGACCCTCATTGGTGAACCAAGGACATTTATTATTGCGACTCGCAACTGTCTTAAGAGGAACATGCCTATTAAAAAGATCCAACTCTAAAGTTTGAACATGATTCACTTTGTCGTTTACGTTAAAGGCTTCGTAACAGTGACGCCACGGAAGCATGCTTGCATCAAGTTGTAATGCATTGTTATCAATTGAAGCATAGTCTCTGAATTCAAAGAATGAAGAAGAAAGAGAGCGGGTCATATCGACTCCATAGGTGCAGAATAACAGGTCATAGTCAGAAATCCCCGCCAGGGACAATTGATCTTGAAGTAGGACATATGACGGATTCGAAACCATGACGACATCCAGAAGACTAGGAGGGGCATTAGGAGAAAAATGGGTGGCATACGAATTTACAATCAACAACCCGGCAGCAGCAGCAAAATCAAGTAATTGGCGAGCTTTAGTATCTTGTTTTAAAAGATCAGCATTGTGATCTCCGCATATTATGATGTGCTCATAAAGTGCAGTGAACTCATGCAGTGCGGAAAATAATGGTTCTGGAGAATGGCAGCGGTTGGGGTTGTAACAAATACCGATGAGGCATTTCGTCGTTCCATCAGTAACTTCTAACAAAAGATACTCCACTATACTCCCTTCGGATTGCTTTAATATTTTATGTGTTAATGAAGTGCTGCAATATATCGCAACACCTCCACCAGTTGTATTCGTGAGCCTATCATTACGAAAAAGCTTAAGCCCCGGAATATCATATAAACTATCGATTGAATCTTCACACAGCCAAGTTTCACAGATACAAACAATATCAACCCCCGAGTTCTGGAAAATGTACCCAAAATAATCCAATTTACTTAAATTTAGACTACGCGCATTCAGATAGCAAATTTTCAACCCTCCGCGAGCACTCGATAATATTTTGATAACCGATCGCACTGCAATTTCATCAACGCAAGCAGACACAGTTCCCATTATTCAACGTAAAAACAAACAAAAAGAACTTTCCGCAAAATATGATTGAAAGATTAAAGATGCAACAACAAATATTAGAAAGAAGAAAGTTAGTAAGGAAGGTAAAGTTAAAAAAAGAGAAAAAAGACAAAAATATTGTCCGAAAAGAAGTAAATAAACAATAAAAATATTGAATTATAAATATAATGTAAATTATCAGAATTCAAATAAAATGATTGATTAATAAAATATCAAATTAAATAAAAAAAAAATAATCTACTGAAGGATCAATGAGAGAAAATAAATATGTAATAAATATAAATAAATTTAAGCAAATAAATAAATCATATTCTTGACATCAAGAATTACAGCGGTAGACACCGACACGAAGCTTTCAGGGAAGTGTTGTAGTTGTTGTAATTCAATTCATCATTTTTTTTAACATATACGAAACCATTCCTCGTTCTTACACTCAGAGAAAAAAACATTGTTGGCAGCTTAACAACTCGCATTTGAAAAATTTTAGCACTTTGATTCTTACCTCAAGAAGGTTTTCTTAAAACAAGAATTTTTAGAGAATTAATTATGTTTGAAATTCAAAAATCAAAAATGTAGTAGTTGAATCAACAAATTGGAAGATTTAACATTCGCCAACAGAGAATATTTTTTAGAATAAAAAAAAATTGTATATTTGCGGGGATGAAAATTGTGAACAAATATTTTATTTTTAAAACAACAACAAGCTTTTTACCATGCCTACCTAGTACAGGCGCGGATACAGGGGGAGGGCAATGGGTGCAATTGCCCCCCCCTGAGCAGTAACGAACAAAGCATAAAATATGAATTTAATAAAATGTAATCAAAAAAGGTTATTTCGTTACACGTTTATAAAAATTTTTCTTGGCAGCGCAGAGTTGCAGCAATGAGTGTGCGTTGGCTGATTGCTAACCACGTTCAGTTAAGAAAAGTTCCGCTATGCACAAATAGCTTTCAAATCGACCGAGTGGAAAGCTTATAACTTCGGTTTTAGATTTTTGATCTTCAAAGTTAAGGTCTTTTACTAAAAGATAAATGTCCGGCTACGTTACTGTATACCATTTTATGATCGATTTGATTTTCAGTTTTCAAAATGTTGTGCATGAAAAATTGCACAATTTGAAAAATAATGTTTTGAAAAGTTATTGCTCCACCTCCAACCCTACTCTACAATTTGTTTAGTGGGTTTTAATAGTTAAATGTAATGGAGAGGTGGCAGGGGCACTTATCTAAATTTTCAACCTAAAAGTTAAAAAAATTAAATCTTTAAAATACGTCGATTGTATTAACTTCAAACATTTCTGACTTTGCTTCAAATCCTTAGATCTACAGGATAAAGAGAATTAAAATTAAAATAATAAACTTCATTTGTGTATAAAAGTTATTGAGAAATACCTATACAAGTCATACTTAAAAGATGATAGAGTTCTTTTTATGATAAATATTTAAATGTGTGCTTTCATTGAAGGAGTACTTTTACTAGAAAACTCTCGAGATAGAGCGACCCTCGGATATCTGTCTTTCCGTCTGGTGAGCTTACTTCATGACTGTGTCTGTGTCCACTTTCGAGTTTTACTCTCGAGAACTTCTTCGGAGCTGCTTACCGTCTTTTTACTCTGAAATTGATACGCACCTTAATGTCGTTTTCGATTGGATTTTCTTACTTTTCTACTCCTTTTTGATTCAAATCGAATTGAAAACATCGTGTTGTCACGTGCTTACATACACACACACTATACTGAATCACGCCATTTTATAAAATGGCCTTTTCAAGCATTTATCCCTTTTGACAAGTAGTCCAACGAAAACTATTTATGTATGCGGGTGTTCCAAATCTACTCCTTCTTGAAATCGGAAACAGAAAAAGTCTCCGAAAACATTACTCGGAACAGCCAATCAAAGGCTTTTGGAGTAGTAGGAGTTAAAACGGAGTGGGGAAGGAGTATTCCGAACGTCCAATCGAAAACGACATAAGAGTATGCACATGTGTTTCGAGTTTGGGGCTGCACGCAGTGATGTGTGCAGAGGTGCTGTACATCTATTTGGCATAAGATACGTTTTTTGATACTGGCGAAGAGTCCGAATCCAACGAAGAAGATTGGAGAGAAACCAGGAAACGACTTCAGCAGTCACTGCCGAAGAGAAGTTGGATGGAACACCTAAGGATAGATATTTTTGGCCGTTTTTGAAAACGTTAAGTCAACGTCAATTCGATTATATCGAACTGCATGAGTCTGGCAACTCTGCAAACGATGGTTTGAGCTTGTATGAAACTATGAAACATTTTTATTAAAACTTAACGAAGACTAAGTATATTGTTAGTGAAATGTATACCGAAAGTTAGTCACATCACAATCACAATCGATGGCTGAACCAAGAAGGTCGGACGAAAAGGTTTAATAAAAAGTATTTTTTCCTTTTTATTTTCCGCTATAATCATTGTGTTTTATTGCAATGTCGGAAAGATTAGTTTTGTATCAATGAACGAACGCGTCTGAGAAAACGATACGGTTCATCTTGGCTTTGATGTATAATTTTAGTTTAGCACAAAATCTTTTTCATCAACGTCTTTCAATTTTCTTGCAAACGCATTTGACGTTTATGAACACGTTCTCCAGCTTCCCAATATTTTTGTTGCCAGCTCGATTTTTTTACTGCAGAACCGCACCACACATCATGTTTTCGAACATGTGACTTTAGCAAACTGCATTATCGAACACAATGCTTATGCAGTAAAACTTGTATTTGCAGTTTGATTTTGAGAACATTCTGCAAAATGAATTTTTGATGCTGATGACGTTCTCGAAAACGACCTTTTACTGGAAAGGTTAGGTTAGGTTGTAGTAGCTAAAGAAGAGGCTGAAAATTTCACTCGAACTCGAACGTCATGTGTCTAAATAGGAACATACCTTCGTGCCATTATGTTTTCCGAACATAATTGTGGAGTTACGCAGATCCAAAGGGAACTCAAAAACGCTGAAAAGACACCATGCTGTAGCTATTAACTGCAAAACTTCATTTCACAAAGTTCAAAGTACCCGCTGTTCGAGACACTGTGACAGTTATGCTTTCTTCAAATTTCAAACTCATCAACTCACATTGCTTTGTGTGACCAAGCGGTTACCAGTAGATCTCAAGATTTTGGAAACTCACGAAAATTGCCCCCCCCTGAACGAAATCCTAGATCCGCGCCTGACCTAGTATTAGTGTGTCAGACACCAACCCACAATCTTTTCTTGCTTATCGATTCCCAAAACCAAAAAGAAGTTGCATGTGTAACTTTACTTATACACACATACACGTAGCCATCAGATCAAGAATGAAATTTTTAATTTAAATGTTTTTTGTTTCTCAACAAAAAAGTAGTTCTTGAACAGCAACATCTAACTGTTAATTTTATTCATGTAATATCACACACCAACCACACACACAAAACAAAGCCATCATCAGGGGGCCTATTCTAGAAAGCGCGGCGGATCGAATTGAAAGCGATACCTCAATTTCGACCGTCTTCGCTTTGGGTTATTCCCAAAAGCGAAAATGAACAAAAACGATCATTCCAGTTTTCTCATTTGAGTTCCAAATAATTCCAGTTTTCTCATTTAAATTCCAAATAATTCCAGGCCACTCCCATTTTCACTTCCACTCTCTCATTAAAATATCATCTGTTTCCAAGAATATGACAGAAAGACCATGTCAGCAAAACATTTTTTTTCTATTTGCATTGTATATAAATTCTATAGTATTCTCATGAAGAAAAAAAGCTCGTGGCCATCTATGCGTCCAAATGTAATACTAATTTTTGTTAAGGGATCTCGGTAAGGCGATCACAGCGAACCTATCGACCAAATGTCTACCTACAAAATCGTGTTTCATGAGAATACTATAGATTGGATATACAATGCTATTTGTGCAAAAAGTATTTTAATTCATATTTTTGCGATTTGTTGCACTTGTCTAAAAAATAAAACAATTCGTTGGACTCCATAAGTGTGCTTTTAAATGCTATGCTAAGAATGAGGAGAAAAGTATTTAAACATAATTTAACACTCGTAATTGCATTTTCTTTCAATCTGCCAACAATCCGTCCCCTAAATACCTATCGTTTTCAAACATGAAATGACATAACATCAAAACACACTTTTATTTGAAAAAAAAAATCCCCAAAAAATAACAAAAACAATCAAAGAACATTTTTATTTGAGAAACAAAACATTTTTATGTACATAATTATTTATATTTTGCTTCAATCCGTCACTAGTTCGTCAGCTTCACATCTATCGCTTTCAAAACGTACTGACAGAATGACATTTAGTTGGAAAGCGCTTTCGCTTTCCATATGCGGTCGAATGAAAAGCGAATCGCTTTTCAGAATAGGAAAATGCAAATCCGCCATTGAAAACGATCCGCCGCGCTTTTCAGAATAGGCCCCCAGGCTAAGAAGGACGTTTTTGAATAAAATGTTTTTTGTTTCCCAACAACAATTTAGTTCTTGATATTCTAAGAAATGCAAAATCTAACTGTTAATTTTATTCTGGTCGCCACTTCACTTCGATGTGATTTTTATAAAGTGCAGACGTGACTCGTGAGTTTGGTGATAGTAAAATAATTATTTATTATTAATAATGGAAAATATAAGTGAAGAATTAGTTGAAATTGTAAAGTGTATGATTTGTTTCAAGAGTGGAGACATAGACATAGAGGGAATGAACGCCTTAGCCGAATGTCGAATTTCAACAGAGAGTTTGTTGACAAAGGGAATTATTGTCGGAGAAAATAAAGTTCAGATAATCTGAGCTGTAAGTATACCAAATCAAGAGAATTTTTTGCATGAATTTAATTTTCATTATTCTTAAAAAGTTCTATCCATTATCCAAGCAAATCATCCTGCATAGTAAATTGTCATTTCAGTGTGAATTAGTGTCATGTTGTGCTAGTGACCGTACTTTGTCCATGGTTTCAATTTGGATTTCATCTGGAACTCTATTGTCGAACCCTTCTCAAGCGGATAAAATAACTTCCTTCTCATGTTTGGAGTTTGATGTAGGAACTATCTTGAAAGGCACAGTCTCCGGAGAGGTCGATAGTCTTAAACAATATGGAAACTGTTTTTCGTTTTTAAGAATTATGTAATGAACTTAATTGTTATGTTTATTTATTTAATTTATATGTTAAAAAGCCATCATAAACCTGTTTAAAAGCAATGTATCATAAACCTGTAATATGTAAATAATATGTTTTTTTTATACAAAAAAAACATTGACCCTAATAATAAATAAGAAATATCTTTTACATTATTATATCGTAAATTTGTGTTGAACTTTAATTATTCCTGCAAGACCAATTACAGCAACTGCCTTATGATAGCATCTTTAATGTTAAATTGGATTTGATTTCTTCTTGTTTTCGAACTGTTTTTAGGTTAAATGGTTTTGGTTTTAGGTAAGTATTTAAAATTTTGAGGTTTTAAGGTAGTTGTATGGGTCCTTGGGACAAGAATAAAAGTTCTTCACTATACCTAAAGAAATGGTTCTTATAACAAAAATTTACGTTCTTAAAGGTAACAATAACAATAACATAAGTTTTTGGGACTACAATGTTTATTCTTCGTGTATTGAAAATAATATTCTTGTTTTAAATAAAAAAGTTGTTGCATTTTGAGAACTTTATTTTTGGTTTTAAAATAAAAGTTTTCAAGACTCAAATAACACTTTACTCTGTTAAGTTAAAATAAATAGTTATTGGGCAGATTCTAACCTACATATTTGGTTGAGACAAATTATAAAATTGTTGGGATTACTATTTTTGTCTCTGAGTGTACTGATGATAGTAGACCTTCTTTACGCAGTTGGTTAGCATGACGCAATATAGAACTATTCGCAGATGTTAGGCTCTCATTTATATAAACTCGATGGGAGCTATTATCATGTTCATTATCGTGAGTATAGCTCTCTAATTCAGCAAGAGTAAGACCTTTGTTTTTGTAATATGCCGAAAGGAAAGCTCGTTGTTCAGCACGGGATGAAAATCGTATAAGTAGTGGGAAAGATCTACTGCTGTTGCTGTGATTGTTGTTGTTATTGTTGCTGTTGCCAAACTGCACGTTGGGTCTCAGACGAAAAGCATCAATGTGGGGAGTATGTTCGTGACGTAGGGTAACGGCGATCTTCTTCCTCATCTTTCAGATTTTTTTCATCCCTTTAAAGTTGCTGTAGGGTTTAATTTAACTGACCGTTTCTTTTTGTTAACTACGTGTTTCATGTACACGCTGCTCTGCTTGTAGGTTAAACCTGGACAAGAAGGAAGAAGAGAAGGATATATTTTCCGCGGTTGGACAGAAAGGGATATTTTATAAAAAAAAAGTACTTAGGTAATATCGAAACAAATAATATTTAAACACAACGGCAACACTTACAGTATTGATTTGTAGCTTTGTAGCCTATTCTTATGGTTGATTTTAAAATAAAATTATTTTCATAAAAGTTTCGACAAAAAATTAGTCTCGTCTCAATAGAATACAATAAAAAAAAAAGTTTTTATATTTTTTTTTTTTTATTTTGGTTCAAAATTTTGAGTTTGAAAACAATTTTTATCAAAACCATTTTTATCAAGAAAACTTGATTTGAAAATAAGCCTGACTTCCCAAAAAGCTACAATACCATACTGTTAGTATTGCCATTGTTTTTTAATATTAGTTGTTTTATTTAAAATAACGGGTGATTTTTTAGCTGGTTTGGTTTTGGCAACACTGGTTTTGACAGCTGACGTGTGTTTAGTACCTTGTGTCACTGTCAAACAGCTTCAGTTTGGTTTGCAATTTAACCATGGATCGTCTTACAAATGAACAACACTTGCAAATTATTGAATTTTACTATCAAAATTCGTGCTCGGTTCGAAATGTTCATCGCGTGCTGCTTCCATTTTATGGTCAGCATTCTCGACCTTCTGAGCAGTCTATTCGGAAGATTGTGACCAAATTTCTCACCAAATTTACTTTGTTGGACATTAAACCACCAACACGTTTACGTACTGTGCGTAGTGAAGAAAATATTGCGGCCGTATCAGCTAGTGTGACAGAAGACCGCGAAATGTCGATTCGGCGCCGTTCCCAGCAGTTAGGCCTTTGTTACAGCACTACGTGGAAAATTTTTTTTGCCCGAAATGGAAGTTCTTGACTTGCATGATATGTGGTTTCAACAAGACGGTGCCACATGCCACACAGCACGCGAAACAATGGCGCAATTGCGAGGCGAGTTTGGTGAACAGTTAATTTCACGTTTCGGGCCGGTCAATTGGCCGCCTAGATCGTGCGATTTGACACCATTAGATTATTTTTTGTGGGGGTATGTCAAGGCTAATGTCTATAGGGACAAGCCCGCTTCGATTGACGCACTGGAAGCCAACATCCATGCATTCATTCGTGAGATACCGGCCGATATGTGTGAAAGAGTATGCCAAAATTGGACTCAGCGGATGGGCTACCTGAGACGCAGCCGCGGTCAACATTTGCATGAAATTATCTTTAAATATTAAATTGCAAGGTTCAAACTATCGATTCAAATAAATATTTCATTCATTTTTTCGAATTTTTTGTGTTTTTTTTTTTTAAAGTTCTAAACCTCTTAAAAAATCACCCGTTACAAATAAAATAAGTGATTTTTGGCTTTACAAAAAGATATAGCATGGCATTGTAAGTGTTACCGTTGCTTTTAAATATTTGTCTTCCTGTTTTAAGTCAATTTCTTTGAAAATTGCTCGTCCTGGCTAAATGGGGCTGAATAAAACCCCCCTCCCATACGATTTCTTTCTTTATCAACCCACCCTATACGCTCTAGCTTTCAGT